>CM069454.1:65556519-65645578 GCA_035610835.1 Ophiura sarsii
CAGCGAAAGAAATGATAATAAAAAACTATAAATGAGAAGAAAAAAAACTATTGTGGAATATTTCATACGACTGTCACACTGAAAACCTAAACTGGTCAGCCTGACTAACTTAAAGCTAGTCCAGACGGTGCCTAGCTTTAGCCCAGTCCAGCATTGCTGGACTAGCTTTACGTTAGTCGTTCGACTAGGTTGATGTTAGTCCGTCCTAAGCTGGACTAGTTTAGGCTAATCGCTGGACTAGTTTAGGCTAGTCGCTTAGTCGCTCGACTAGCTTTAAGTTAGTCCAGATGATGTCCATCTTGACTAACGTAAGGTTAGTCAAGCTAAATTGACCTCTTTGTATAAATGATTATAAATTGTTTGTCGTTTAAGCTTTAAACGAATAAAAATGTAAAAGATAACATTTTGGGGTAAAATCATGTGTTTATTTGGCAAAACATACTCAACCATGCAACTTATTTTCTGTGTCTTGAGAATTTATTAAACAAAATGACTTAACAAAGAAATCTATTGAACAGGATTTATTAAAACCTGTCAATTAATACATGTTTAGGAATAATACCAGTGGGCTGACGCTAAGATTTTCTTTTAATTAGTATATTTTTTCATTAAAACGAAGACATTCACATCTAAAAATGTAATAGCCTACTTCGTTGTTATTGGACCGTGTCCAAGTGAACAAAAACTGTATGCCGATTGCTCAACGTCTAAACAATAAAAAATAATGTTACAAATATATATATTTTGGCTTAAAAATATGTTTTTAGGTCAAAATCCTATGTATCAATGAAATTGTATTTTGCGTTTTGAGATCTTATTGTACTACACATTTACACAAATAAGTGTACAACACTTGGGTGATTGAAACCTCTTTGTTCATATATTTTGAGAATAATGAGTTTTCTTTGTATAAATGATTATTTATTAAAATATTCGTTTTCTATATATTGTACTAAAATGTACGAAATATAACCAAAATATAAATTCTTTGATATTTTTCTGTAATCCTTATTACAAATTAACGTCTGTCAGAAAACTCGGGCGTAAAAAGATTTTAAAAATAAAAACAGCATAAAAAGGGAATTTTTGAAAAAGCCAAAAATCAAAATTACCCAATATTTAAGATGTTTTACCTTTTTGAGCTGTTTAAGCCATTAATGTCTAAATCTACCTTAAACCATGAAGATTAGAAAAATTGTTTTTTTAACCTAAAACCACACATTTTTTGCTAAAACAATGTCTGACTCTGAAACAATTTCGTATTTTGTGGTTGCTACTTAGATCTACAACATGTTACAATAATTCCACCATTTTGAGAAGCTATCTTGAAAATTTAGACCAAAAAAGACGTTTTTTTGGCAAAAACCGGACCAAGATGAAACAAAAAAATGTTTTTCTTGATCAAATCTTTTTCCAAACATCCATGTTGATCTGTGATATCTGTAACAATAATTCCATTACAGGTCCTCTACAAACCCACTATATAGCCCAAATTGATCCAATGTGGATCCTTTGGGTCTTAGCAATTTTGACAAATTGACCAGTACATTTAACACTTTCCACGCTACAGGCGTCTGCAGACGACTTTCCAAAATGCTCAAATTTAATAAATGTGAACAATATTGAATTTCATTACCATTATTTGGAATCGCGTCTCGTTTTCATGGAATCGCCAAAATACATTATTACCCCTGCGTTTGCCAATTTTGTGCATCAACCCTTTTTACCATGTTTTTTCTCTTACCTAGGATACAGATGGAGCAGTGCTGCCGCCAATGTGGCAAATCAACCCAACAAGCTATTTTCCCCAGCAAGTCATCAAAAAGGCCCGGAAAGTGGCGCTCAAGATGGCTCGGGAAGTGGCGCGTAATTTACAGATGAAAATGGCTGAGATCGGTCCAGCAGAGCCTTTCATCACTGGCACCCATCGGGACCCAGAGTACAAGGTGGCATGGTTTCGAGAGGATTGTGATCTTAACATGCATCACATGCATTGGCATTTAGTGAGTTCAATAGTTTGTTTCAATCAATAATATTAAGTATCCAAAGAATGAAATAAACAGATAAATGCAAAGAAATGTTCCATTTTGCTCACACAAAAATGTCATAATTAAGAATTCGCAACATTATGATGTCTAGGTTTCTAAGGTGGTACACATCTCCTGCCGGATCCCGATATAAATTAAATTATATTTTGACGATTAAAAGCGACGTTTCATATGGGGTCACTAAACTATGCAGGTGTTAAATTTAAGACATGCTCCGATTTGGACCGGTTTGTTTCATCTTGTTTGATTTGACAAGACAAGAACAAATTGAATCATCATAACTAGGGCAAGGGTCAAGAAAGGGTTACTAGGGGTCAAAATGTAAATCTTCAATCCATTCACATAAAATGCTTCTTGTCTCAGAGGAAATAACTGGTGACCGTCCGAAATTGTCAAAGATACCTTGGATCCATGCACATATAGGATGTTCAGCGATTAAAACTGGCATTTCATATGAGGTCACAAGGGGTCATTGACCTATACACAGGTAACATTTAAGACATGGTCCAATTTTGATCGGACTTCATGTATCTTATATTTTCTCTTTTGATAAGATTAGAAGAACGGTCAATCATGACCTTGGGGTCAAATGTCAGGAACGAGAGAAAACATCAAGGTGGCTTGGTCTTTGACCGAAGCAAGATCTAGTTTGAATTGTGTGTGAAAATGTCTGGTATTTCTTACAATAAAAGCCAACATTTTCGCCCCAATTACTTTTCGCGCGAGTTTCACACAATTTCTCCACATTGTTTACCTTGACCACCCACCCCCCCCCCCCCCCCCCAAAAAAAAATTGACACCACGTGTAACAATTATCTTCGCTGTTTGTTCCCCCAAATTGACGCCACTTGTAACAATTATCTTCGCTCTTTGTTCTTTACCATAGGCGTATCCAGGACCAGGAATAAAAGACGAAAAAGATGGCGTGTTTAAAACAAAGGACCGACAGGGGGAGCTATTTTACTACATGCACAACCAAATGTTGGCCCGCTATGATGCCGAGAGAATCGCCGCTGGACTTCATAGGGTCGAACCATACTTAAACTGGGATCTACCAATTCCGGTAAAAATTAATCATCTTAAACAAATTCAAGAGCAATGTTAAACATGACATAGGCCTACGTATTCATATTTGTGATAAATGTACGAGTTTTGGCTCTTATATATATACACCTAGCAACAAAAGTCCCTCACCAGGTGCTTTGAGGTTGGCTCATTCAAAATAGATAATCGGTACCAAACATCTGAGATATACATTAAATGAGCAAATTTCTTCTCCGCAGTTTGATACCTCATTCAACAAAATCGAATGGATACTTTTAAAGTTATGGCGATTTCAATGACCGCGGATAGCAACAGAAAAGTTGCACTAGGTATAGGAAATCATTGATTTGTGTGTGATTACGCACTGTTGGTGTATGTGTAAAGATAGCAAAGACTTTCATTCTTCACAGCTCACTCCAGACCCATTCATCCAGATAGCCAACCTCAAAGCACCTGGTCAGGGACTTTTGTTGCTAGGTGTAGTATGATATTATAATGGACTTGAGTCCGGTACGAAAATACCAACACATGTCATGATTAACCGAAAAAGTCGAGTACGAATTCAGTAGGACTACTTTTTATGTCTATAGAGCTTTGAAGATGAGGAAAGTTAGTACAGTACAGTGACATTGTTTAATACTAAGGTTACGAGTTTAACGGGTTCGCCGCCGGACAAGTTTTAAAATGTCAAGCTTTCGACAGGAATAGCCGCTCTGAATTCTTGAGGACCAAATTATTATAATGTAAAACATAAACGGCCGAAGTGCACAAAACTGGCGTAACTTAATAGGGAGGTAAGCTACCTCCCTAGTAGTTATGCCCTAACTGTAGCGTAACTTACTAACATGTAATTCTGAGAGCATAACTGGCGAGTAACACCAGAATAGTAACTAGCGAGGTAAATATCCAGATTGATCAGCATCGTCCCTTACAAAATTAATTGTCGCATATGCCAAGTGTTCACCTATATAATACTTTACTGTAAAATTCTGATGTGAATGGTCCTTCGTAATATTAAAAATGTGTCGTCAATCGCTAGCATAGCTTACCCCGGTTTGGTGCTCTCAACATTTTGGGTTACGCCTCAGTAACTAGCGAGGTAGCGCTATCTTCAGCTACCCGCTATTGGTGCACTCGGCCGAAAGACTACCACATTCTCTATCATATTATCATCACATTGGCTACCCCTTGCTGATAATTGAGAGTAGGTGATTATTTGTTACTTGCGAAATTGGTGGCGCTGAAAAGAGCCTTTTAAAGAAGATAAGTTGATTTAAAAGTTGGTGCCCTTTCCTACGTGAGAAAAATGGTGGCTCTCTCTGAAAAGAGCCGTTCAGGTGAACTGTCTCTTAACCTATTATTGTGAATACCCGTTGTAAAAACCATCTCACATATTGTTGATAATATAACTCATATTGTTGATAATATAACTCATATTATATTTTGAATTTCAGGAAGGGTACAATTCTCATCTGACAGATTACTATGGCTCAAATCAGTATGCCCCGCGCCCTTCAGGGATGCGACTAGCCGATTTGTACAATTCGTCACGACCATCTTTGGTAGTCGAGCAGAAATACCACTATAACCGCCTCTTGGACGCCATAAAATCTGGCAAATTTGTCATGGTAAGTATGGAATGGCTCGGTGTGTAAAAGCTTTGTATTGTAAAAACGCGATTGCAGAAAATCCAGCTATATTCACGACTTGGACCGTTTCAATAATTAAAAAGGGGTGGACAAAATAATAAACAGAAAACTACTTAATTATTAGTGCGATTATATTGGTACAAATCAACGATTTGGATAAATCTGCATCTTTTTCAGTAATGAATGAGAATAATAACTGTGTTACAGCTGTTTTCGTGAATTTGTTTTAAAATACTCGCTTGTTGTTTATTGATCATTCGGAATTGTCCCGAATGTTGTTGTTATGGTCTGATTCCTCAGACAACGCCAACCTCTGATTTCATTATTTCCAAAGTAATAACGTCGATTTTCTTTTTATAATAGCCTGATGCAACTCTCGTGGATGTGGATATAGATGGATTGGGAAATGCGGTTGAGGCAACGGTTGATTCTCCCAATCATGCCATTTACGGTTCTGTTCACAACAATGGACACAATCTACTGGCCAGTATCACGGATCCAGATGGACGTTATAAACAGGCGAGTAAACAGTTCCCAAATCTGTTCCCAAATTTTTCTCATTAGGGCCTATGTCTGTAAATTATTAGGGGCCAGAAATGTTTCATTTGGAAATTATAGGCTAAAATGTGGTGAATTACTGCCAAAGGTGGTTAACCACCAGCCAGTCTGTGTACTACTCAATGGGCACATGTCTTTTGACCTTGCGCTTCTACAAATAGAACCATTGGAGTTATGCAACTCAAACTTTGGAATTCAACAATTTTAAGGATGACCTTTTAGAAAACATCAAGTTGAAAATCGGGTCATCTACCTTTAAATCGCCATTGACTTACATGCTTGAGAGATTAAATTAAAATCTGATTTTTTTTCAGCTATTGAGCGACTGGTTTGTTCAAATCCTTGTTTTCTTTGAAGATACTGATGTCTTCTTTTTTTTGGGGGGGGGGGGGGCTTGACCTTCATTTTTTCCCGCAACGGGACGTCGAATACTAGTGCACTCTCCAAACTGCTGTCTGCTAGCTAGTGTAATGAAATTCGGTTTTTGAGCTCCTTGATTCATTCTTTTTAAAACGTTATAGAACATAAGTTTTATATTCTATCCAAGTATTTGAGCATATTTTACAATGATTATCGTTTTATATGGTTAGGACCGCGATTTCAATACTGTTGTTTTAACATTAGGCCTAGGCCATAGTGTTAGGCCTCTAACAAATTTTAGTTTCTGTTTTAAAGAACACCACATTGTGGTCACTATAATATCATACGCCTCTTTTTGATGTTAATTTGTGCCTATCATGAACCTTGAGACTAATGTTTAAAACGCATAATCACTAAAAAGGTCAAATAAGCTTACTTGCCTAAAACCGGACTAAAATTCGAGTCCACACATTTTGCAAGATGCATGGTGAGTAAAATATTGTATATGTTGTTAAGAAGTTTATATACATGATTTCTTGTCATGGTTCTATTGTATGTGCTGGATCAGGCCAAAAGCTTAATTTATTATGCCTATACGACGGCCTGATATTTTAGTCTCAACAGTCAATAATTCTGCGACCGTTTTATGTTAAACTACTGTTGTTCATAAGCATAGATACTCACGATTTAAATCCTAGCTTGATATTAATCCATAATTTAGTTATGTGATGTTGAAATTCGTCATACAAATTAAGTAAACCGTGTTGTTTTGCACTCGCTAATTTAGACCAAATGCTACTGGGCGCCGCCATTTTTAATTCAGTGTTTCTTGGCGAAAGTTTTGTCTCAAGTATTTGGATGTTGAATAATTACATTACGCGGTAAATTCTATGTTTCTAAAGTTACTGAAATTGTTTAGATGTTAAATTCCAACTTTTGCCGTTGTTATAAATGTTTTATTCAGGGTCAATACTTTGGTATTTGGGCACTTATTTATATCTAATCAAAACGCTTAATTGTGGTAATAGGTCAAATGAATTCAGCTTAGTCATGCGTGATCACCGAACTTCTGACCAATCAGCGAGTAAATGTATATCACGCCAGGCGTGGACAGTGATAGTTAACCAATCACCGACTTGTTGTCACATGCATAGTAAAAATAATTGCGTCAGCCGATGAGTGACGGATGGAGGTCGTGTTGTGATTGGTTGGAAGTTGTTATTGTTTTTAAATCAATATTGCTAACAAAAAAACTTGGCAAACGACAACTGGACCTGAACTTGAGCAGTTGTGGTTTAACGGAGCTCCCGTTTTGTGTTGTATCTGACGCCGAATGACGGCGACGGCTATTGTTAAAGGTAGATGACCCGATCACATTTTCGTAACACAGAATTATTTCAAACATACGGAGATTTTCATATCATATGAAAGCTCGTATTTTTCTCATCATCATACTGAAATTTGACGGCCTAGATCGGTATAATTACGGAGAAATCGATGAAATAACGTCGAATTACCGCGAATGGTGGTAACCACCGATATAGTTTATGTACTACTCAATGGGTACAGTTTACAGCATCTTGTGCGTGTAAAATAAGAACCATTAGAGCTATGCAACTCAAACTTTGGAACACGACTATTTTAAGGATGACCTTTCATGTAGAATAGAAAACTTCAAGTTGAAAATCGGAATGTGATCGGGTCATCTACCTTTAAATGGATATTACATATTAAGTTGTATACGGTGCAATGTGTCCAAAAGGAGGAGGAATATGTTGACAATAAATAGATATTACCGTGATTTGCAGCCTAAGCAATGCATGAAATGTGAGTTTTATACGAGATTGTTAAATGTATAAATAATGTTTTATCAACAAGTAATGCTAGATTTGCTAGACTGTATCATCCTACGTTACAGAGACACATAGTTGCACCGCAATTTAAATTTAAAGCCGTTTTCTACTACACTAAGTTGGGGGAAATAGCTCACTCCGTGGACTTAAAATAATCTAAGAAACAGCACTATCATCAACTACACCAGAAGAACTACCAATCCAGGTACACATATCCTCCATACCCTTTTGCTCGACACCAGCAATTGCCCTTTCGGTAAAAGTATGCAGCATATTGCCTCCACCTCCCCGGTGACGGACAGGACAACTATACTCCCTGTCATAATGCCTTGGACATAATTCCATCAAATCGTGCGTACGTCCGAGTTGCGTACGTATGTACGTAGGTGCGCATTGCAATACGTAGGTGCGAGTGTGCGTAAATACGGAAGTGCGTACCGGTTCCTTTAAACAAATAATCACGCATCCTAATTGGTCAATCGTGAAATCGTCACACGCCTTGATTGACGGCGCGTGACATTGTTCGCGCCTGTCAAGCATTTTGACGCCGCGCCCCGCGAACAACAACAGAATAAGCTCGCGTAAAATAACGCGAATTATGTCCAAGGGACTATGACAGGGAGTATAATCAGGATTACCTTACCAATCCAGGTAGATATACCCTCCATACGCCTTTTGTTCTACGCCAGCAATTGCATCATCGACAAAAGTATGCTGTATAGTATTGCCTCCACCTCCTCGGTGACGAACGGGACAACTACACCAGAAGATCTACCTTACCAATCCAGGTAGATAATATATCCTCCATACCCCCTTTTGGTTCGACGCCAGCAATTGCCTCATCGGCAAAAGTATGCTGTATGGTATTGCCTCCATCGGTGACGGATGGGACAACTACACCAGGAGAACTACCTTACCAATCCATTCCTCCATACCCCTTTTGCTCGACGCAAACAATATTGCTATATCGGCAAAGGTATGCTCAATTTTTACCTCCACTTCCCCGGCGACTGAAGAGACAGCTAGATCCATATAATAGCCATGCTACTTTTCAGTACAGATGTGTCCCACCAAATGAGAGATGAGGTGAGAATGAAACAAGTTACACTCGTGTTATTACAAAGTGTAATTTCTCCGAAGATTGGTTTCAATTATTGTCTTTCTTTATAGGCAGAAATTCATAAGTTTTTAACCCACAATAAAATAGAGATTTGCTCTATTTCTCTCCCTATATCCAATATATAGATTTGCTCTATTTCTCTCTATACATCCAAAATAGAGATTTGCTCTATTAGTATTTCTCTCCATATCCAAAATAGAGATTTGCTCTATTTCTCTCCATACATGCAAAATAGAGATTTGCTCTATTTCTCTCCATACATCCAAAATAGAGATTTGCTCTATTTCTCTCCATACATCCAAAATAGAGATTTGTTCTATTTCTCTCCATACATCCAATATAGAGATTTGCTCTATTTTTCTCTCCATACATCCAGAATAGAGATTTGCTCTATTTCTCTCCATACATCCAAAATTGGTTGGTAGCCAGTGGTCCCATTTTTGTTAGGTTATATTTTCTTGGGGTTTTCAACCGCCCCTCCCCTTCCTGTTATAAACTTTTCTTGTTTACTTGCTCAGCCTGCTGTCTTGACCTGTTAGGTCATTCAGGGTCCTCCACCCCACTTTTCCCTGTCTGCCTGTGTTCTCCAGCTTTATAAATTACATCATCCACTGTATTGTATTATTGGCAATTATCCCACTCCTCTACTTATCCTTTTGTTTGATAGCTTATCAAGCTTTACACAGGGAATAGTCAATATCCAATTCATTGTATTACTACAACTAAATATATCAGTACTTCAGCTTTTTAATCTCTCTCGCCTTTTACAATTCTTTTGTATTTGCCCTATCACCATTGCAGTTTACTGTAAGTTCTGTACATATAAAAAGCTATTTTTCTTGATAAAGGCAAGTATATCTTGCCGAAACGTCGTGTAATCTCTTTTTCTTCTTCGTATTTTCCTCCCGATTTTCCTTTCCCTTTTGGTGTCTCCTTGTATATATTGTCCCCACCATTGCAGTTGGGTTAGTGATCTTTTACATATCGTCGCTGTTCTGACATACCGGCACATCACAACAGAAATAAGTAAAGAGATGTGCCGGTATGTCAGAACAGCGACGATATGCTATCCAAAATAGAGTTTTGTTCTATTTCTCTCCATACATCCAAAATAGAGATTTGCTCTATTTCTCTCCATACATCCAAAATAGAGATTTGCTCTATTTCTCTCCATACATCCAAAATAGAGATTTGCTCTATTTCTCTCCATACATCCAAAATAGAAATTTGCTCTATTTCTCTCCATACATCCAAAATAGAAATTTGCTCTATTTCTCTCCATACATCCAAAATAGAGTTTTGCTCTATTTCTCTCCATACATCCAAAATAGAGATTTGCTCTATTTCTCTCCATACATCCAAAATAGAGATTTGCTCTGTTTACCGCAGTGGCGGATACAGGGGGCGGCGGATTGGGCGGGCGCCCTCGTAAAATTTGACAATATACCTTTTTTGTGTACCACTTTTCAGAGGCATAGGTAGGTTCCGTCGGTACATTTACGACTTGTGTCATGCGATATTTTTGCCGGTTTTGGGACGACCACATCGCTACCCCCCCCCCCCCCCCCCCCCCCCCCCCCCCCCCCCTGTTTCCTGAATGTCTCCAATTGGTCCGCACGTCTTTTAGAACTTCAAGTGTTGCGAAGATTTCCCCAACTCGGGATTTATTGGACCTGTTTTGATACCAGAAAATGATATGGGAACCATCGAACGACGACGCTACTGAAGAATGCTTCTCTTTATGTTGTCAGATTGATATTAAAGATGACAACAGTCTGAAAGTATACAAACAACAAATACTGTACTTAATACATAACAACTATATACAATGAAGCAATACGTGTGTAGATGCTCCAATAGACCCCGCCATAGTTCAACATCCCCCACGTTAGAGGGGTTTGTACCTCGCTAACGTAACAACTAGCAGATTAGCGGGTCTGCCATTTACCAGTCTAAGGCATGTAGTGACGAGGCTTTATTGTTTGTCTGCGAGGGTAACTCCACCTGACGCGACTGGTGTACTAGGTGCTGTTGGTATGTCCGGTGGTGGCAGATTTGTTTTTGAGGGCGTCAGCGGGAACAGTGGCGCTGATGCTGGCAGCTGCTGTACGGTCCAGTAAGTGCCCACGCTTCGCGCCAGGTAGTGCGAATGGATGGGTTAGTGAACTTGTTCTGTCGGCTGACGAATGAGAAGGCATCGCGTATAGGTCTGCCGAAGACTATTTCCGCCGGTGAGATGTTGCAGTCAGGATCCGGAGTGTTGCGCAATTGGAGTAGTGCCCGTAAGAGACCGTCATTATCAAGGGAACCAGTGGGCCCAACATTGTCCATCAGGGTGCGCTTCGCCTTCTTGACTGATACTTCGGCGCGGCCATTCGATTGAGCGAAGTAGGCAGATGACACACGGTGACGGACTCCCCATCGTGTAAGGAAGTCGGCAGTCGCAGAAGCAGAGAATTCTGGGCCTCCATCACTCGAGATATCCTCAGGAACGCCAAACGTGGCAAATAATGTTCGGAGAGCAGCGATCAGGCCCTGCGCTCCAGCCAGAGTGTTACCATGCGGTGCTCTGAAGATTTCGACCCATCCAGATAGACGATCGCCGGCGACTAGGTAGTGGCATCCACCGAAGTCAAAGAAGTCAGCGTAGATCGATTCAAACGGTTTTGCGGGGACTGGCGATAGTGTAGGGGCAATGCAGCTTAATAATAATAATAATAATATTACCGTTCTTATATAGCGCTTTCCACAATGCAAGCACAGTCCCAAAGCGCTTTTTTCAAAGCGCTTGTGACGGGGCATTCCGGTTTCATGCTGTGCATCTTTCGCGGGCTGACTGAATGTCCTTTGTCATTCCCAGCCAAAATACGATAGCGTGAACACGTGATTCCATGTGACGTGACGCCTTGGTGGGCGGAGTGGAGTGTCTGGAGAACTTCGCCACGAAGGGATGATGGGATAACGACACGGTCACTAAACAAGATGACACCATCCAATACATGGAGTGACTCTCGGTATTGCCAGAATGCGGCCAGCCCGTCATTCTCGGTACGGTGTGCATCCCCGAAGCCGGTGTAGAAGGCATCCATAAGCTGGCGCGTGACAGGATCGGTTGCAGTCTCAGAGGCAATGCGTTCCCATGTCAATGCTGTTATGTTCTGCGTCTCGTGACGGATGGCAGCAGTCATGGCGCATTCGGCATCATCTTGTGCTGAGTGTAGTGTGAGGCTAGATAGCTCTGCAAATTTGCTTACGGGGTGTCGGGACGTGGCGTCAGCGGCAGTATTAGTCTTGCCGGGGAGATGTGCGATCTCAAAGACCCATGGTAGTGTACGCTGCTTGAGGCGGAAGAGTCTGGAGTTGGGGATCTCATCGAGAGTACGGTCTCCCATGATCTTGATCAGGGGCTTGTGATCAGTGACAACGAGAAGGTCATTGCATCCCTGAGTAAAGTATTTCGACTGTTCGAGCCCCCATGCCAGTGCCTCGCCTTCGATTGCAGCATATTGCTGCTCATCGGATGAGAGGAATCTAGAGCCAGCTAATGTTACCCTCCATCCATCATTGCAGCAGTCAGGGATGCGGGACTCGGCGTGCTTCTGTGATAGAAAGTATCCGATGCCCTTGCAGGACCAATCTGGGCGTAGGCAGGTTCTCTTCGTAGGGTCAAATATCTCTACACCGTGGCGGATGGCGTCAACGATGGCACCCTTAGACGTATTGAAGGCTTCATCAAGCGCAGGAGTCCATTCGAAGCGGACCTTTAGGCTGAGGAATGGTTTGAAGGGCGCCATGGTGTCGCGTAGTTGTGCATAGTTGGCGACCTGGTTAACTAAGCCGAACCAGCTACGGATGTCTGTGGTGGATGCTGGCGTCGGAAATCCGCGTATAGCATCGAGGTATTTCGGCAGTGGCTCGATGGCTTCATCCGAGATCCGAAAGCCTGCAAAATCAACCTCTCTGCGTGCGAAACGGAATTTGTCTGGATTGAGAACTATTCCCGACTGGCCAACACGAATTAGGAAGTCAATGGTCCTCCACCAATGTGCTTCGAGGCTAGTGTCGTAGTGGATGGTGTCATCGACGCAACGCTCCTTGCGGTCGAAATCAGAGAGGATAGCGTCAAAACGGCGGTTGTATCCGTCACCGGATGAGAGGAAGCCTTGGGGCGCAATGGTGTACCTCCACCGGCCGAAAGGTGTGATAAAGGTGGTCAGATGGCGATCACATTCCCGAAGGGGGGCGCTGTGATACCCGTTCCATGCGTCACTGACTGTCTTCCAAGTTCCTTTGGGGACGCGTCTCGCTAGGTGGAACGGTGACTTGCTGGCGAATGTTTCTCGCTGGCAGTTTTTGTTGAGTGGGGAAAGGTCCACGGTGCGGCGTGGAGTTCCATCGTGCTTCCGTGTAACGACCATGCGGTGGCACCACAGTACTGGTTCGTCATATGGGACTTTTTCGATGACTCCTAGTGCCTCATCTCGTAATAGGTCGCTGGGCACCTGCTCTTGCCAATGTATTGGTACTGAGGCAGGTTTATGCACTGCCTTAGGGGGTGCACCTTCCTTGAGGTGAATCTCTACTGGAGGCCCCGTCATGCATGGGAGGGGGCGGTGAGGACAGGTATTAAATGATGATGCTGCGAAGTGTTGTAGCAACCAATCTTCCATCTTACTATTGTTAGCGGGGGTGCACTCGAAAGGAAGGGTATCGGGCCGATCGGGAACCACTGTACGTGGTGGACAAGAACACGGACCTGGGCCATTTGAAGATGGTGCGGAGCAACCGGCGTTGATTGCAGGGTGATCCTCTTTGAGTGGACGTTGGGCCTTTGGGGGCTGAAGTTCAGCTGCTCCAACTGAGGGAAGTCGTGCGATACTATTCCAAGATCCATCATGGCTTCCCAAGACAGGTAAAATCCATGGGCTGACTTGCTTACACATACCATGGTGGCGCACGATTTCTTGTCGTCGCTCAGGGGCACTCCTTGTAGACGCACAATGATAGCGCCCTCTATGGTGATAGGAGACTTGTTGGCTGCGACTAGGTCTACGTGGACAGGGACGAGGTCTTCCTCAGAGAATCCAGCAGCCAAAAAACCCGTCCATGGACCAGAGGCAAGATTCAGCTGAAGATTGGGCTCCAGTGTCGGCCATCGCTGTGATGGTTGTTGGTGCGGTGGTAGGACAGCGTCGTCCGAAAGCTCGATAGTCCGAGTGGTTCACTGACATGTGTATAGCTGCACTTCCGGATGGTTCAAGAAGCGGGCCCTGCGCCATGCACCCTTTGAGAAGATATTGTGGGCGTGAACTTGGGTAGAACGTGGTACCGACTGCGTTTGCTTGCAGCGGGGGCGTCGTCGATGGATACGATGGCGGTTATTAGTGCGCAAGGGTGGCTGTTGGTGGTTTGATCCCGTTTCGTCACGCAATGCCGACACTTGTGCGAATATCACCCCAGTTTCGGACGTAGAGGACGCTTGGGTGCTATTGCGTGTGGAATTGTCGTTGCGCTGAGATGCGTCGCTGCGTCGGGTAGCTCCCCCGCGGCTACTCCGCTGCGCCCTGTAGCATTTGATGCACTGGCGATGGGGTCTAGTGTTCCAGCCTCGAGCACCCTCGGAGAGCAGGGAAAATGTATGTTTGCAGTCAGGGCACATGGCAGTTCGATTACGGTCGTGGGTCGGCTGCGTGCCTGTTGGGGTGGCTTTTTCTCGGCGGAAGGAGGATATTCCAGCCGTGGTTGTGGGCAAGGCATTCCTGGCCATTTCTTTGCTCTCGACAATGGCAATTACGTCGTTTACCGCGAGTCCGAGTATGGCATCAGTGCCTAGCACCTCGCGTCGAATATCAATGTCCGCAATACCTGCTAGTAGTACGTCCCGGATTATAGTATCGGTAAAGTTCACTTTCCGTGTACAAATGCACTCCGTGACGTAGACACAGGGTTCAGCTTTTCCACGCACTCTGGCTTCGAACGAGCGGAAAGGTTCATCTCGCTGCTGTCGCATCTGGACGAGTTCAGCGCGTATGACACCAGTAGCAATGGGAATGACGGAAAGCAACTTCATCGCAGCCATTACGTCGGTAGTGGGTTTGGAGACTATGGCAGGATCCGTCTTTAGTAGGCTGTTCCCGAGAGTATCACCGGCACATTGGAAGAGTTGTGGCGAAGAGGCGTTAGGGTCGAGTCCCGATCCGGTGACGAATGCATCCCAACGATGTGTGAAGACATTCCACTCCTCGGGTGTCACACCTACATCCACCTTTGGGCGCTCTAATCTTGGGCCACGTGGAGCAGGGTGTGCTTGTCCAGCCATGTGTACCGTAGAATGTACCGATAGCAGAGCACAGGCGACGGCTTCGGAAGAGTCTGGTGTTGCGTATGGGCATCCATCTACCGGGCAGTTAATTAAGACCATTTTGGTAGTTCCTGTAGTTAGTGGCTTGAGACTGTTTTGTCATGAAGAATGCTTCTCTTTATGTTGTCAGATTGATATTAAAGATGACAACAGTCTGAAAGTATACAAACAACAAATAATGTACTTAATACATAACAACTATTATACAATGAAGCAAAACGTGGGTAGATGCTCCAATAGACCCCGCCATAGTTCAACAGCTACCACTAAAGAATAATTATTATAATGTGAATATTGTTATATAATGTGAATGATGTTATAAATGTTTCTCAGTCACGAATAAAACAGAATCTCTATAAATAAGGAATAAACACGATTTTTGTCTGTTATCTATGTACATCTACACATATGTCGTACGTTGGGTTCACGTAGCTCCAGATGCATCAGACGAAAGACTGTAATTTCGTTACACTATATTCGGTGCATTTGTTCTAGAAGAGGTAAAAAGAGAAAAGTTGTGTTAAATCTTACTCTTACATAAAATACCAGGGTTCTTTGGTTTAATATTGAGTTTATAGTCTACAAATCACAAATAACACAAATTTCTTTCATATTAAGAGCACTGGATACCTTTTCTGTACATTTAAATTAATGGTTAGAGGTGGGGTCTATCTTGAATTAGAAACACCGATAGTGATGGGCGCTAGCAAAAAAAATAGGAGGTGTGATATCTTAAACCTCGTTTTTATTGCTTTTGAAGGCCCCGGGAGTAATGGGGGATGAAACAACAGCCATTCGAGATCCGATTTTCTTCCGATGGCACAGATGTATTGACGACCTGTTCTTTCAGCATAAGAGCAATCTGGATCCATACGTCGGGGAAGAGTTGAAATTCGACGATATCACCGTTCACTCGATAAAGGTGAAGGTACGTTATACCAGTGTCTTCCAAATGGATCGATAACACAGGGAACTTATAACCATTTGTGCATGGCTTCCTTTTCCGGATAAATTACCATTTTTTGATAAACAGGGTTTAAAGTCAGGCATTACGAAAGGTTGTCTGGCTGATGGTTGGGGTGTTTGATTGTGTGTTAGTTTGTTTTGTTGGTTGGTTGTTTGGGATGGGTGTTTGTTTGTTGGGGTGGGGTGGTTTTTTTTGGAGGGCGTGTTTACACGGTCGGTTCGTAGAAATACATACTTGGTTCCCGATTGGACCAGACTCAAACTCATGCAAATGTCTCGAGCTAGGCTAAAACGGGGCTAAAACAGTTAAAGGTCAAGCATGCTGGTTGCATAAAATGAAAGTGATACAAAGATGGAAGAAAATAAAGAGGTAACGAGAGCCACTAACAATAAAGTCAAGCTAACATATTCGTTGCGATGTTGATATTTTACAGGTGGTTTCTCCTACTACTGGCCGAAATGATGAGAGCAACGTGCTTACGACTCGGATGGAAAAGCGTAAGATAGACATCCAACGTGACATGTTTCTTAGTCAAGACGATCAAAAACTGAATACTCCGGTTTTTGTAAGTGTTTCATAATTTCAATTAGGCAGCGAATTATTGGTACAGGAGATTTGAGTACTATATCTAGGAAAATATCTGAAACCCTCATTGACCATATTCTCTGCAATGAAACCAATAAAGTTTGTCAAAGTGGGGTCATTCCTTTTGGTTTGAGTGATCACTATCTCATATTTTGTACCAGAAAGGTAGTGAAGAATATTTTTTCAAGTCACAATTCTGTTTATTTAAGATCCATGAAAAACTACAATATTGACACGTATTGTAGCCTTCTTGATGGCTGTGACTGGTCCCCAGTCCTAAACACTGATTGCGCCGACACAGCCTGATCAAATTTCAAATAAATTTTAACCGGTATTATTGACAGTGTGGCACCAAAGAAAATGGTTCGCATTAAACAGCGCACTGAGCAATGGATGACTTCCAGCATTCTTGATAAAATTAGGATGAGGGATAATATCATCAGTCACCTTATCAAGAAGGATAACCATGATGTCTCTTTCACCTTATCAAGAAGGATAACCATGATGTCTCTTTCAGTAATTTTGCCTCCCTTCGTAATTCTATTCAAAAGAAATAAAAAAGGCAAAAATTAACTACTTCAAAAACAAACTTGATGAGAACCTGGGTGAACCTAAAAAAACTATGGAAACACCTAAAAAATCTGGGTTATAGTGCTAAATCCAATTCCAAGGCCAAAATTGTTCTCAACATAGACAGTTCATTACAACCTGATACCCTTTCTGTATGTAACCATATTAACACTTGTTTCACCAGTGTGGCCAATGTATTGACAAATAAGTTACCATTGGTAAGTAATGATTATGGTGTAGGTTCAGATTCTTTCGAGAGATTTTACCCGAGCAAAGGGTTGAGAGCATTGACCTTGAACTAAAGCACGTCGATGAAGGTTTCATCTATGATGAATTATCCAAATTAAACATACATAAAGCTGTCGGCTTGGATGACATTGCTCCTCGTTTTTTGGAGAGATGGCGCCACACAACTCTCTCCCATAATTACTCATATAGTAAACCTCTCGATTGGATCCAGCAGTTCCCCATGATCTAAACTTGCCAAAGTTATTCCTCTCTTTAAGAAGAATAGCCGGTTGGAAGGGGGTAACTACAGGCCTGTCAGTTTGTTGAGTGCGATATCCAAAATACTTGAGAAATCAATATACAGGGTGAGTCAAAAAGACTGCAATAGTGGAAAGAAGCCATTTGTTTTCAAAACCAAAATGAATTTTAAAACTTTTTAAACGTTGCAAGAATGATGTATTTAAGCCTAACTTTGTGTGAAAAAATGAAGTCGATTGCATTTTTCGTTTGTATTTGGTGACCCTCTTGTTGCACAACCAAATTTACCTGTTTGTCCACGAGCACAGTGATTTTCATTTGAAATGGCACACATTGCATTTTCATATTTGAATATCCCGCCAACAAAAAAAATGTAAAATGTCAGTTTTTATTTAAAAAATTGGAACATTATACGCTTTCATAGCATGGGTATGATTATAATTGATTATGCTAACTCACATGTAAACGAGAAAGGATGCATCAAATTCGAATAACATCACAAATGAACTCTAGTTTCCAAATTGAATGAGAGACACATTTTGCGATGTGATGCATATTTTGGGTATCTCGTGGACAAACGTGTGAATGGGTGCACTGGTCAAAAGGTTCACCAAAGGCAAACGGAAAATGTAATCGACTTCATTTGTTCACCCAAAGTTAAGATTAAATACATCATTCTTGCAACGTTTAAAAAGTTTTAAAATTCATTTTGGTTTTGAAAACAAAATGGCTTCTTTCCACTATTGCAGTCTTTTTGACTCACCCTGTATGTTCAGCTTGATCATTACCTCAATACTAACAATCTACTGTATGAATACCAATCTGGCTTCCGCCCAGGGTTTTCAACTGATACTTGTTTGATTTTTTTAACTGACTATATAAGGTCTCAACATGATGAAGGTAAATATGTTGGTATGCTTCTCTTAGACGTCCAAAAGGCTTTTGACAGTGTCAATCATGAAATTCTACAAGCTTGAGGCCATGGCATCAATCTGCATGGTTTAAATCTTATCTATCCAACAGGCGGCAACTTGTCCAAGTAGATGGTATTCAATCTGATCTTATGCAGCTTTCCTGCGGAGTTCCGCAAGGAAGCCTGCTGGGTCCCCTTCTGTATCTTATTTATAGCAATGACATGGTTACATCTGTGAAAAATAGACTGTTCCTGTATGCTGATGATAGCGTGATTATTTCAGCTGACAAAAACCCGGATGTGGTTGCCCGTGAATTAGGCTTGGACTTGGAATCTTGTAATAACTGGCTTATCAATAACAAGTTATCTTTACATGTTGGTAAAACCGAGCTTATTTTATTTGTAAACCGAGCTTATTTTATTTGGCTCACGCAGACAACTCAAAAATGCTTCAAATGTTCATGTGTCATACAATGGTCAAATCATTGAACCAGTTAATTCCATTAAACACATTGGGGTGTCACTTGATCAACATCTATCTGGAGAAGTTATGGTTGATTCTCTTCTCAGAAAAGCCACTGGCAGACTAAAGTTTTTGTATAGACATTCTCAATTCTTTAACCAAAAACTTCGCAAAAATCTTTGTTCTGCCCTATTGCAATGCCATTTGATTACTGTTGCACCTCATGGTTTACCGGCTTATCAAAATGCTATCAGCACAAATTGCAAATTTTTCAAAACAAATGGTGATATACATCCTTAGTTTATCTCCCAGAACTCATGTTGACCAATTCAATTTGATGCTGTAAAACTCCTGGATTAAAAAAACAGGGCCAGATAACTTAGACTCAACCACATGTTCAATATTTTTCATTCCCTTGGCCCATCATATTTTATACAATTCTTTACCAAGTGTCTGATACACACTCCCCACACCACCAGGTCTAGTTCATTCAATTTTCACATTCAAGGATTGGTTCATACACCAAACACTCTTTTTATTACCCAGCCACCCTGGATTGGAATAATTTACCATCTCATATTAAATCTGGGATAAACAAATGTACTTTTAAGAGTTCAATGAAAAAATACCTAGCAAGAAGTGCCAGGATGGCCAAGAGTCTGCTGATACTGTTTAACTTTATTTTATTTTTGTCCCCCCCCCCCCCTTTCTTGTCTCAAGCTCCTCGTTCCAGCGCCTTTTTTGTTCTTTTTGTGGGACCCCATTGGAAATAAGTTTGCTTTTTTAGCAGACTTTATGGGTTATCCTGGCATCTCGGCATTTTGGTGTCTGTGTTCTTGATTATATGTATATCTTTTGTGTCATGCATTTCTTGTATGTTGTATTTTGTATATTGTCGTTTCTGCCTAATAAACAACAAACAAACAAACATAAACTGCGCCAATAAAGTATCGAAACACTTACAAATGGTCAGATTTATCGGAACCTGAATTAGTATGCAAAAAAATAATTAAATAATTCGAGTCACAGTTATCTTCTGCGCATTTCGACACCTCTTTTGTTGCGCTATGATGTGGTTTGGCGGATTTATGGGCACTTGAGTGGCTTAAAGTCGAATTCTAAAGTTGCAAAAGCTCCTATTCACCCCAATTCCAGAAACGAACTCGCACAAAGCATCACACACAGACAAAATTAAGACAAAAGACACCAATTTGTTATGTTTACTTAACCATGACAATTAATAATTGATTATTATTGATTTATGCCTCCCATCTCTGACCCTTTTGTTTTGTATTGAAAATTAATGCTGATATTCATTGCAATCGATTTATCCAACACGCGACATACACATCATTTAAAAAAGGCGGGCGAAAATAATGATTATCTTTTTCGTTGCTGGAATAGGGGCTTTTGCAACTTTAGAATTCGACTTTAAGCCACTCAAGTGCCCATAAATCCGCCAAACAACATCATAGCGCAACAAAAGAGGTGTCAAAATGCGCAGAAGATAACTGTGAATCGAATTATTTAATTATTTTTTTGCATACTAATTCAGGTTCTGATAAATCTGACCATTTGTAAGTGTTTCGATACTTTATTGGCGCAGTTTAGATGGAGTGACATGTTGCGCTATGTCGGGCATTTGGTCGGCAGTTGCCATTGTTCTTTGCCCTATGGTGTGCGCGCGCATCCTGTTTTGTTTAGGACCCGCCAGTCCTTTCGACTGTTACTAGACTAAAGGTTCAGTCACACAGCCGCTTATTTGCTAGAAAACCACTTCCAGACTGCTCAAGTCTGGTCACGATTGGCCATTATTCGAAAATCGTGAGCAGTTTTCTTTTTTCATGTGTAGTTTCGGCAAGGTCTTGGACTGTCCTGTGCAGTCTTCTGCAGTCTTGTGTGGCCGGAAGCACGTAGCAAATTTGACAAACCCACCACGATTTTTTTCTCGCAGCCTAAAAAAATCGTGGCGGGTTTTTTAATCGGGAAGGTCGGCATGGACACATGAGCGATTTGGAAGCGGTAGCCGATGAGTTGGCGCGCATCATGAGTGGTTGGGTGTAGTTGGAAAGTGGTCGGCAATGAGTCTGCTCCAAGCGAGAGAGAAGATGCAAGCCAATTTGACATGTTAAATCGGCGACTACAGAAGATTAATCGCCGACTTGTAGCCAACAACTCGGCGACAAATCGGCGAGCAGGTCTTGACAGCAACATGTCACAACTTGCGCCATCGTACGTGTCAAGGTCGGCGATTGATCGGGGGAATGAACAAGTAGTGTCGCCGATTAAAAATGCTTGTTTATTTCATGATGCTGTCGCCTACTGGTAGGCGATTCAGCATCTCTTGTCTTGTTGAAGGCGGGGAATATCGTATACTAATCATCCCTACTCATCCTGGTCGGGATCCAAAATGTAAATTGTGCAAGTTTGAACAAGATTTCAGCCGATTTTGAAAAAATGGTGGTCTTGTCTAAGTTGGGAAGAGGTTGGGTCGGGAGCTGTCTTCTGTGTGACTGAACCTTAAGATAAAAAAAGGTACAGTGGTACACACAAAATGTACATTGCAATTTTTACGGGGGGGGGGGGGGGGCGCCCGTGTGTCCGCCACTGCTAATTGTGTACAGTCATATTTTATACGCCAAGATAAAGTGACTAATCATTTAATTTTGTATGACTATTTTGATTCTTCTTTTAAATTTTAGTTATCAGATTGTTTTTACGATTGTTGTGTCGGCTTGCTTTGGTGGCCAAATGTATTTAATGATTAGTTGATTGATTGATTGATTGATTGATTGATTGATTGATTGATTGATTGATTGATTGATTGATTGATTGATTGATTGATTGATTGATTGATTGATTGATTGATTGATTGATTGATTGATTGATTGATTGATTGATTGATTGATTGATTGATTGATTGGTTGATTGATTGATTGATTGATTGATTGATTGATTGATTGATTGATTGATTGATTGATTGATTGATTGATTGATTGATTGATCGCTGATTGATCGACACTGATTGATAGATTGATTAATTGTGTTCCTAGGTGACGGTTAACCAATTGAATCACGACAAATTTAGGTACGAGATAGCCATAACCGCTAAACAGAAACTTGAAGCTGCTGCTGTCCGGATCTTTATGGCGCCCTCATTAGATGAAGCAGATGAGCCGTTTGAACTGGAAACACAAAGACGTCTGGTCATTGAGATGGACAAATTTGTTGTGAAACGTAAGTACAGTGGCAGTTGTGGTACAATTGAGGCCATAAGTCTCATAAAATATACGTCTTGACGTTTATCATAAGGCCCATCCATTTTCCTATCGTTAGGCGTCAGGCGACGTCGACGGATATCGACCCAGGAATTTCACACAATTAAGCCTACTGGAACACCTAGTATCGTTCGGTGGTGAAGTCACTGTTCAAGAATCGCTCGATACAGGCCCATATAACTGTTGACATCTCTACCGCCATTTGTAATGCGTACACTTGATCAGTTATGATAATGTTTATATTGAAAGGTTATCACAGGGGTCATTTTCTCGATTCTGGCCGGTGCAAGAAATGAACTTTTTACAATCTTAATAAAATTCCAGTTGTCTCGTCTTCTGTTAATTCCAGTGAATCAAGGGCCAAAGAACATCCTGCGTTTATCGACTCTATCTTCGGTTATTAAGCCACCCGATCTGACCTTCGATGACCTTCTAGATAAGACAAAAGACGCCCCCAAATGCAAGTGTCGTTCCGATAGGTACTGCGAGTGCGGATGGCCACTGCGAATGCTTCTACCCCGTGGAACACGCTTTGGGATGACCTTTGACCTCTTCGTCATGGTAACCGACTGGGCCTCTGATAGCACCGATAAATTGGACGAAGGTAGCAGCTACTGTGGAGTGAAGGACAAGAAGTACCCGGACAGCCGTGCCATGGGCTTCCCATTCGATCGCAAAATCCCCGAGAATAAAACATGTAAAACCATGCAACAGTTCGCTGCCAAATACGGCAATATGAATACAACTCAGATCACAATTAAGTATTTAGCTTAGATTTAGCTTGGAAAATCGGGTGAGCTTTACCGAGAATTTTTAATGATTATGATGCATAGGCCTAGCCTACAATATTAAAGTTTTAAAATAACAAATGTCGGTGAGGCGACTGTATGCTACACGTATGAGAAGTTGAAAAACGTAGGCCTATGTACTGTTAATAAGGGATGTTTTCTTTTAGAAGAAAATTGTGTTTATTAAATTAGATTGTAACCATTTTATCTACCCGTAGGCATTGCATTTAAAGTGTATTATATTTTGAGCCTATATTATCGATACACTCTTAGCATGCTTAGCATGCTTAGGTCTTGGCTGGACCGGAATCGAGTAATGTGCCTGATGCTTGGCCAAAATTGTCTGTTTCCATAGTAAAGCTTTTAAGGTGATAGGTCAAAACTCTATGAGTTTTTAGAGAATATGTATGTAAATCCATATTAAAGTTTTTAAGGTGATAGGTCAAAACTCTATGAGTTTTTAGAGAATAGGTATGTAATTCCATATTAAAGTTTTTAAGGTGATAGGTCAAAACTCTATGAGTTTTTAGAGAATATGTATGTAAATCCATATTAAAGTTTTTAAGGTGATAGGTCAAAACTCTATGAGTTTTTAGAGAATAGGTATGTAATTCCATATTAAAGTTTTTAAGGTGATAGGTCAAAACTCTATGAGTTTTTAGAGAATATGTATGTAATCATTTAAGGTATAATATGTTACTAGCACCAGCATGGTTTGCATTTGCAGTTATTATTGTTCCCAGTCTATGGGTCCACTGATTGAATTTGAAGTGGACCTGTCAGTGCTGATGTGTAATACAGTACCCCCCCCCCCCCCCCCCCCCCCCAATGTAAATCTTGTACTTATCTGCACATGCGCCAAGTGCTTATAATTCAAACATCTTTACATACGCTATAGAAATTGATCTAGTATAGGGATACGTATAAAAAATGATTGAGGTGTCATTTCATCATCCACAAGTTACAACTACAATTCATACACTCTATATAGTGTTGAACCAATCAGGAAGCAGGAATTACAAATACGCGGAGTGCATTGAAATGAAAGTGTCCACCTGCACTCCACGTGTGCGCCGTTCAAATCACGCAGTGCGTGTTTTGTTTTGATTCGTAGTTCAAGATTTGCGGGTTCGCCGATTTTCACTGCGGGTGTTAGCAAACTTCTTAAAGTGTTTTTAGTCGTTTTACATAGATCAAAATTATGCCTAAATTGTGAATTTTTATTTGTATAGTGTCGTGTATGATTATAGGTCAATAAATACGTATGTTCTAATAAACGCGCTGATGTTGATATGCTCACAATAGCACTCCCCCTTCGGGGTCGTGCCATTATTCACACATCAACATCAGCGCGCGTGCATTGATTTGTCTAATTTCTCTCGAAACAGAACATACGCATTTATTGACCTATTATTCACACATATATGGCGCATATGTCCCGAAACCATTGTATCGATAGGGTGAAATGTTATAATATGTTTATAAAGTCACAGTGACGGTGGTTTTGACCATGTATGAGGAAACAGCAGATAGTGGTTACAACACTGTTAAATGAGCTATTTGTCCAATTATCTTATTTAGCACGAGATTTTAAAGCATGGATCCTCACCAAAAACATGTACGCGCACTGACAAGAATTGTATTTGCTGGCCAACTGCATAACATTGACGTCACAGTCACAGATAAAAAGGATGATTATCAATTTCAGTTAATCACTCCATCTATATAAAAGATGATTATCATTTTCAGGTAGTCACTCCATCTGTACAAAGGATGATTATCATTTTCGGGTAGTCACTCCATCTGTACAAAGGATCTGTACAAAGGATGATTATCATTTTCAGGTAGTCACTCCATCTGTACAAAGGATGATTATCATTATCACCTACTGAGAACAGGTTTGGTTAGGTTTTCTCGTCACCCAGAGACACCACGTACGTACGTGCATCATTGTAATGTAGTGTATGAATCTCGTGCTAAATGAAGAGGATGTATAATTTTGACAGCTGATTTAGCATAATAACGTGAATATGTATAGAGTAAATTATGGAACTTAAAAAGAGTAAATTATGGAACTTAAAATGGAACAACATTTAAAAAATACTATTAACAAGTCGGGCACGCGTGGTTCAACGGATTCACTCTTGCTCCACAATGCAAAGATTGTGGGTTCGATCCCCGTTTCTGCCAGCGTGTTGTGTCCTTTGATATCTACACAAAATTTTGATCAAAATATGAAATTTGTGGAGATTGTTTATAAAATGCCCGAAGGGACGAAAAATTGAACATAAGCCTATGTACTACTTGGGCAAGACACTTTACCGCACTTGCCACGCTTCACCCAGGTGTATAATTGGGTACCGGCATTAATTCATGTTGGGAAGTAAAACAGACTCGCTGTGCGGGAGGAGTGGCGAACCCCCCCCCCACAGCAATATATATATATATATATATATTTAATTATTGACAATATATATATATATATATATACATGGGGGAGTCTGGCCTAAACGCTAATGAAAGAGAGATGGGCACTCCGCGCGCGATCTTAAGAAGCTCGGCGCGAGTCTTTACTTTACTTTAACAAGTCGATAAAGGTAATCGGCCTGACGTCACAATGGCCATCTTTTACGGTGTAAGTAAACTCCATTCCAAATGTACAGGATATGAACTACAACTACAAACAACTACAACCTTTAAATGGGCTATTCCATTTGAAATCCATACACCCCTATGAATAACATTAATTTAATATTCCCCACAGGGAGGGTGAACTTCAAATGGGGTTATCTGCATGGTGGTTACACTTTAAATATACACTCCCTGTGTGGAAGAGTATAAGGTCATGTCTTTATTGAGGTGTACGGATTTCAACTTGAATAACCAATTGAAAACGGACACTAAAGGACTTGGTTTCTTTCTCGTAACGTAACGATACCACTTTAATACAAATGTACCGTTAACAAGTTAACTCAAACCTATGTAAAGTAAGGTAATGATAATATTAACATAAATACTAAGTAAACAATGTTGATAAAATATATGTGTATGATTTTGATGAAGGGTAATAAACATAACGGATTAAACAGGAATAGAGATATGTTTATTTGTTGGTTTTTTTGTTCAGAATGCACACTCATTTCGTAATTGACCAGGGACTTAGAGACGCACCATGATATAGGGGGGGGGGGGGGGGGGGGGGGGGGGGGGGGGGGGAGTTTTCTGAAGAAGAAAAAACTTTGCCCACTTTCCAGGAGAAAAAAATATCTTTGCCCACCAACCAAGAAAGAAAGAAAAAAGTTGACCCACTAACTGAGTATAAAAAAAAAATATGTCTCATCCTACTCAATGTAAAGAAAAACATTAAAACCTAAAAAAAAAATAAAAAAAATTGCCGCCTTTGCCAAAAAACAGTAAAAAACTTGCCGCCTTTAGCCCGACCCAACTTCCATGCCCCCCCCCACCACACTGAAAATCAAATGGTGCGTCGCTTACACTGTAAAAATCGGTGACGTGTGACGCGTTTAGAAACTAAATATGTGAGATGTGACATGTTTAGAAACTGAACACAGTGATCATAAATAAAGATTGAAATGATAAACATAGTGTTTAAAATAGGTGACGTGTGATGCGTTTAGAAAGTAAACATGTCACATGTGACCGAGAATGTGACGTGTTTAGAAACTGAATACAGTTTTTAGCTGGGAAACGTGTTTAGCTGGATCGGAAGGCTAAACACGGTGTTTAGCTGGGAAACGCTACGTTAAAATAGGTGACGTGTGCCGCGTTTAGAAAGTAAACATGTCACATGTGACCGAGAATGTGACGTGTTTAGAAACTGAATACAGTTTTTAGCTGGGAAACAACGTGTTTAGCTGGATCGGAAGGCTAAACACGGTGTTTAGCTGGGAAACGATACACGTGTAACTCTAACGGATAATGGGTTTAATATAGGTCTACTCTTAGCCTATACCAGTTCTTAAAAAACTTGCCGCCTTTAGCCCGACCCCAACTTCAATGCCCACCCCCCCCCCCCGCCCACCCCCCCCCCCACCAGTGGCGTAGCCAAGGGGGGGCAAGGGGGGGCAGCTGCCCCCCCTGTGGGGTTCTCTGCCCCCCCTGTTGCCCCCCCTGTGGGAAATGTCAGTTGAAATAATTTGGGACTAACCTATTCACAACACAAGGAAATTCAATCCTCAATTTGGTTGTTGCCCCCCCACCAAAACTCCCGGCCCCCCCTTTGCCCCCCCACTGAGAAAAACCTGGCTACGCCACTGCCCCCCACTGAAAATCAAATGGTGCGTCCCTTATGATCAGTAGAGTAACTATAGTTCAATCAGTTCCAAATTGGCGAGAAATATTCGGTTTTTATATCTCCGCGCGAAAAAGTAATCCAATTGAACGCCCGCAATTATGGCCACACGCACGCGTGACACAACAGTGCGCTATTTGCTTTCATGTGAGCCCGCGTCCTGTATTCATTCACTGTTGTAAGGAGGCTTCGCCAATTTGGAACTGATCAAACTATAGAGTGTATGGTGCTGAGAGGAATGGATCTTTTCAATGTTGGAAGCATGACCAATCTTATTTAAAACATTGTATCGATGTTGATTACCAAGGTTTCACCGTCCATGTGCCTCCTAGTCCGCTAGTAGGCCTACCTGTTTAGTTTGGGAAGAAATCTAGCCCGTATCTGACTAATTAGTTGTATATTATGAATGTGAACGATTCCACACATACGGTATATTCACAAATACAGATATTAATCCATGTTTGCATCACATGACCAAATCATACAGTATAACAAATAGATTTTTTTAAAGATTAGTACATTCAAAACATCTATAAATTTAATAATCTCCGATTTTGTAAAACACTTTGCATTAACTGAATCATTTGATAGTTTTAAACTCTTTTTAAATAAATATATCAAAATCTAATGTTTGAGAGCCTAACATTTGTATGTACTTGTGTATTTCTCACTTTTAAGTAAAAGTAAATAATTTATCAAAGCTCAATGTGTTAGGCTAGGTTTTCTATGTTTTTCGTTATCAAGTAATCACATATCTCATCAAGATATGTGATTCATCCCCGATGAGATTATTATAGATGTTTTGAATGTACTAATCTTTAAAAAATCTAGAGTCATTTCCATGAGATCCGTGACCAGTTTTAGGATACCTTCTTTTCTTGATGGATTTGTCAAGATGGACTAATTCTAAGAAAAATGAGCTCCTATATACCTCCCAGAAGTGCCGGCAATGGTTTTTATAGCGTAAAATCCAAAATGAACGCCATACAGGGGCCCGAAAATTCAAATGGCTTCAATTAAGCTGAAAAGCATACCAAATTGTTCGCTTGAGCACAAGGATTCCAGAAAAGTATAGTTTGCTATACTTCCGATGTTTGGTTAATGAGTTATCGGGTAAAACGTAAAAAGGTCGTTGACCTTTGCATATGGGGGTCAACATTTAAACTTGCACCGATTTTGAAAAACAATATCTCATTTTATTTGTATGATCACAAGGATTACAGAAATGATAGTTTTTACCACCTAGAGTGTCAGTTGTACCTTATAAAGGGGTCAAAAGGTCAGGTTCCATATAGGTCAGTATACCTTGACCTTTTGACCCACGCAAAATATTCCTGGTTCCTAAAAAATACCAATTCTGGAATCCTTGTGATCATACGAACAATATGAGATATTGTTTTTCAAAATCGGTGCAAGTTTAAATTTTGACCCCATATGCAAAGGTCAACGACCTTTTTATGTTTTAAAAACCTTTTTGGTTTGTTGTCCGAGTTCCTTTACGGACGATCATTTTATACATACATACATACCCGATAACTCGTTAACCAAAATCGGAAGTACTACTTAAGGGAAGTGTCAACCCTATTATTTTGATGATCAACTTTTGCTTCTAAGTTTGAGAATATTGAATAAAAAAGTACATAAAAGTATACATTTATAGAAAGGAATTTTGATAAGGAATCCGATGGTGATATCAACGTGATACCAAATAAACTAAATTTTGAGAAATGAACCAAAAAGCGATTTATTTTGTTTACCCCAACATTTTCAGAGAGCATAACTATAAAATAAAAAATGGTAATTTGTTCTAATATACATTTTTGTAAACAAGACAATTTTGTCTAGGAAGCAATTTTTTCTTTTTCCAAAATAAGGCTTAGTTTTGGAAATATTGCTAAAAACATCGGAAAAGTGTAAAAGTCGTGTTTTTTTTGCATACATTTCGCTAGAAATGGATGCATATCTCGAGTTTAAAATCCATAATCGAAAAAATAAAAAAATGCCTCCTAGCGCTGAAAGTCCTCTACACAATGGTAGTAAAAGCTTACCTGATAGTTTGATATTTTTTTAGTTATGTTGTTTGAAAATTCGTAAAATTCCTTCAAATTTGAACTTCTAGAAAACATCGATTTAGTAAAAATATTGACATTTTCCACCATTTAAAGCTAAATGTTCACGGAATACACGGGCGTGTGACCTAAAAAGCGAATATGGTTAACTCTCATGAAAACAGTGCAAAATGAACTTTTTGATGTCTTTGGTCCATTTCCGTTTAATACAATGTTTTCTTGCTTGAAAAACTTCTTTTCTAGATAGATCTCGATGTTTTCTACTTGGATATATATACTTTGGTATACTTCTGATCGTGTTTTCACTAAAAAAATTGCCCTCATATACCCCAAATTAGCGAAATTTCTATGTCCGCAGCATAAAAGTCCTTTTTGCCTTTATTAATTACAATACAAAAAGTACACCATTTTCTACAAGATATGTCCTAATTTGTAGGGAACATATCGCGATATTCCATGGTTAGAAAAAAATGCACATCTTTGACGATGTTTACCTGTTTCAATTTCATATATTTTGTCCGAGATTTTGATGTTTATTACGTTACCTGCGACATATAGAGGATCAAAGTTGTTAAAAATTAACATTTAAACATTTTAATGTACACATTCTGAATCTAAAAGAACATGGGTGTTTGAAAATAATAGTTTCAAAAATCTATAGCAGCATGTCTGACCTTGAGAAGAAAAAAATGCTGCAAAGCATGCGACCTTGTTAAGGATGTTTATTACGTTGTTCAGATTTCTCCCGAACTATGTATTAAAACACACTTTTCGGTTAAAGACCTATTTGATACATATACATAGACTATAATACTCGGAGTACTCGCTAGCTCTTTCCAGATCGTCTACATGGTACTTTGAGTACGAAAAACGTTTACTACGTTATCGTTTATTACGTTATCGAATAAATCAATAGAGAGACATCTGCTCTCTACGACTGTATTAAACAAATCTACGGGGCAGGCCCTTTTCGCAGGCATGCATGGGGAATACTCGTTGAAAGTACAATGCAAAAAAACACGACGAATGGTAAGAATTCCTCATTTTTTTCTTGTAAGTAATATGAAAATTAAGCTGAATGACAGTTGAAGTCATTCTGGATCTCTAAGAACATTGAAAATGGACCTATGCTATCAAAATGGGGTTAATAATGTGAAGAAATGCAGTAGGTATCGCTAATATCTACATTGATTGCTTTGTATATACGTTATAAGCCAGCATTATGCACTGTTGCAGTTGCCAATAACGTAATAAACAGGATAACGTAACCAATCTCATTGTCAATACTCATGTCAATGTTGGCGTCAATTCCGTAGCTTTCATGATTGGTGTACTTGAGTATCATACATAGTACCCAATGTTATAATTTTAATATGTGGACCTTTACATGTCAGGACTTAAACCACCTTATAAGGGATAACGTAATAAACTTTTCATCATTTGATAAAGATAATTGCACCTTGTTCACAGTGATTCAACATTTATTATGTGTTTATGAATGTTAACTTAGTGTACATACATATTGTCTCACATACTGACACAATCACAATTGTTTGCATTCTTCAATGGTGTATAGTTCTATGACTATTGGATAACGTAATAAACCAATACGTATAATTGGGTGAATAAATATGGTATACCTAGCTGAAACAGCTACAATATCTGTCATCAATTTTGTTTTGTTTTTGTTATCATTATTATACAGGAATATGGGCGACACAGTGCAAACAACTAATGGTAATACCGGCAGAATCAAATGCAATAGTGGAGACAAAAAGGTCATCAGAGTACAGTCTTATTACAAATCTACTACCATCGTTTAAAATAAAATAAATCGATATCTTATGGGGGAATCACATGTATCCGTGTGAGCTGGGCGGCCCCTTACCGTGTGAAAAATGGGTGCGGACGGCGGCACACACGGTGGGCCGTTTCCCGTCCGTTGAACACGTTCAGGGGACTTTGCCGGCCACCGGAGTTTTGAACATGCTCAAAACTCCTGGCGGGTGAGTAAAAGCGGCGGCGAACGATGAGAGCCCGGTATAAGGACGGCGCACCCGTTTCGCACCCGTTTCGCGCCCGTTTCGCGCCCATTCGCAGGGCGGTGATGGACGGTGGTGAACGTCGACCATCTTAGCGACGGGCTGCGAATGGCCGTATGCAGCCTGGTAACCGTTCGCGAAACGGACTCTCAGCAGGAATGTTGCAACTCTCTAAATATAAAAGAGCTAAAACTCACTCTTTCGAGAGCTCTAGGCGGGACAGCTCTTTTTTTCACTCTTAAAAGAGCGATTTTCACTCTAAAAGATTTAAAATCACTCTTAAAAAAGAGTGAAAAAATCACTCTTAAAAAAGAGTGAAAATTACTCTGAAAAGAGTGAACTTCACTTCTTCCTTCCTAGCCGTCCTTCCTAGAGCTCTCACAATAGTGAGGTTTAGCTCTTTTACATTTAGAGAGTATTATATATGTTGGTCGTACGAATTCCGGAATGCAAATGAAGCGGGCTCTCACCGTTTGCCGCCGCTTTTACTCACACTTCAAACTTCCTGCCGGGCGCGGATGGCCGGCGATGTCCCCGGCAACGTGTTCAACGGAGGGGAAACGGCCCACCGTGTGACATCACCGTGTGCCGCCGTCTGCACCAATTTGTCACACGGTAATGGGCCGGCCAGCTCACACGGATACATGTGAGTACAAATGTATTTTACAGAGATTCCCGGAATGTGAGCGAAGCGGCAGCTTATACAGGGCAGTTTGATGACGTTATCAAGGCGGTTCGGTCGGTACCCAAGCGTTTCGGCCGGTGAGGAGGTGGTATGAGCCCGGTTCCAGGCCGATAAGGACCCGGTATAGAGCAGTTATGATAACGTAATAAACTTTTCATCATTTGATAAAGATAATTGCACCTTGTTCACAGTGATTCAACATTTATTATGTGTTTATGAATGTTAACTTAGTGTACATACATATTGTCTCACATACTGACACAATCACAATTGTTTGCATTCTTCAATGGTGTATAGTTCTATGACTATTGGATAACGTAATAAACCAATACGTATAATTGGGTGAATAAATATGGTATACCTAGCTGAAACAGCTACAATATCTGTCATCAATTTTGTTTTGTTTTTGTTATCATTATTATACAGGAATATGGGCGACACAGTGCAAACAACTAATGGTAATACCGGCAGAATCAAATGCAATAGTGGAGACAAAAAGGTCATCAGAGTACAGTCTTATTACAAATCTACTACCATCGTTTAAAATAAAATAAATCGATATCTTATGGGGGAATCACATGTATCCGTGTGAGCTGGGCGGCCCCTTACCGTGTGAAAAATGGGTGCGGACGGCGGCACACACGGTGGGCCGTTTCCCGTCCGTTGAACACGTTCAGGGGACTTTGCCGGCCACCGGAGTTTTGAACATGCTCAAAACTCCTGGCGGGTGAGTAAAAGCGGCGGCGAACGATGAGAGCCCGGTATAAGGACGGCGCACCCGTTTCGCACCCGTTTCGCGCCCGTTTCGCGCCCATTCGCAGGGCGGTGATGGACGGTGGTGAACGTCGACCATCTTAGCGACGGGCTGCGAATGGCCGTATGCAGCCTGGTAACCGTTCGCGAAACGGACTCTCAGCAGGAATGTTGCAACTCTCTAAATATAAAAGAGCTAAAACTCACTCTTTCGAGAGCTCTAGGCGGGACAGCTCTTTTTTTCACTCTTAAAAGAGCGATTTTCACTCTAAAAGATTTAAAATCACTCTTAAAAAAGAGTGAAAAAATCACTCTTAAAAAAGAGTGAAAATTACTCTGAAAAGAGTGAACTTCACTTCTTCCTTCCTAGCCGTCCTTCCTAGAGCTCTCACAATAGTGAGGTTTAGCTCTTTTACATTTAGAGAGTATTATATATGTTGGTCGTACGAATTCCGGAATGCAAATGAAGCGGGCTCTCACCGTTTGCCGCCGCTTTTACTCACACTTCAAACTTCCTGCCGGGCGCGGATGGCCGGCGATGTCCCCGGCAACGTGTTCAACGGAGGGGAAACGGCCCACCGTGTGACATCACCGTGTGCCGCCGTCTGCACCAATTTGTCACACGGTAATGGGCCGGCCAGCTCACACGGATACATGTGAGTACAAATGTATTTTACAGAGATTCCCGGAATGTGAGCGAAGCGGCAGCTTATACAGGGCAGTTTGATGACGTTATCAAGGCGGTTCGGTCGGTACCCAAGCGTTTCGGCCGGTGAGGAGGTGGTATGAGCCCGGTTCCAGGCCGATAAGGACCCGGTATAGAGCAGTATGAACCCGGTGATAAAACAAAAATCAATGCGGCCGTTGACATTTTTTGCTGATTGTTCACCGTGTTGGACTCCGTTGTGTTTCTATAAGACGGTAAGGGGCCGCCCAGCTCACACGGATACATGTGATTCCCCCATTACTAATTTAAAGAGATTACAAGGCAATTCAATATTTAGTGCTATTATAAGTTACATGAAGGTGTTAATGCCATGGTTTAACAACATACATGTACCTGCACAGTGCTATGATACATCTGTCGATTTAGTGACCATGTTTATTACGTTATCCACCCTATTTACCCTACATCAAAAGAGTGAGTCAACCAAATATAGAACCATCTTTCGGTTGATTTCGGCAACTTAACTTTCTCAAATATCATTTACTAGGTATCGCTGAATACACTGAGGTGATTTATGCATAGACAATTATATTTCATTTGATAGTGCTTAGTTCTGTATATTATCATTGTGGATGTTTAGAATTTGAGGTATAAAATATATGCTTGTGTCATTTAAAACAAGATAAATGAGATTATATGTATATACGAGGGTCGTTCAATAATTAATGAAAGTGATCACGGTATGGGATGCATGAGTGATTCTATTGAGAGATAATATGATCAATACAAAGTATGAACCTTTGTCTTTCAAACAATACACTTTTGGATTTCTAAGTGTGAACTATGACGTCATAGCATTGTCTCAAAGTAAGTACACTTGGGAGGGACACTACTAAATCAGTTATTTGGCGGTAAATTTAAATTGTTTGTATGAAACATGTCGTAAGAAGATTGCATAACATGACACCAGAAGCAGGTAAATCCCAATTTTTTTCGCGTAAGTATGATAAAAAAGACCATTACTTTAATCCCTGTGTAATTTGATATATGTAGTATAAAGGGAAAAAGTAAGGAGAGGCAATTGAATAAAAAGTATACAAATATCAGTATTTCAAATAGCCAATTTCATTGAAAAATGCCCAGTAAGTGAATCACCAATATTGCGAAAAATCAAACAATTTAGGACAAATCCAAGCAATTAACCAGTTTGAGAGATTCTATATGATAACTAACTAATTATCTGAACTTATTCGCATGAAACATGCAGAAAATATGCGCATGCGCAGACGGCAGATCATTTTGAACTGGGCCAAAAATGGCTAAAATCATGAAATTTACCAGATAAAAGCTTACTGTGCCTTCAAATTGTAATCAGAAATAATGAAAAATGCTTAAATCAATGTGTATAAATATTGTGGTAGTCAAAATGAAGATATAAATGAATGTATCAATCAAAGATGGCTGCCACGACCTCTCTTATTACTGTTATCTTTAGAGCTACTAGATATGTATTGTTAAAGTAATCGTCACATAATTTCAATGGTTTGAGGACATTTTATAAACGGCTCCTCTTGAAATCCCCACTATTATTGCTTTACATTCCACAACAATTTACTAAATTATAATCCCTCCATTGTTCATTATCCTTTGTTGTTTTCTAAGGTATATTATTGCGAATTTTGCTAAATAAAAGCGTATTTGAGATGGTCCCTTCTTGTTTGTTTTAAGGAATTCAGATCTGAAAAGAGTGTCAAACATGGATAAGTGTGTGTTCTAACTATGTGCCAAATGTTATCTGTTTTTATGCTTGCATTGCTGAGATATACGCACATGTATCAATCAACCCATATTCAACATATTACATATCCAGCCAAATAATTGACAGATTTCAGTCAGTGTCTGAAACCTATTGTGTTTATGCTAATGACGTTACATAACCAAAGATATCTAACAATCCAAAAGTGTATTGTTTGAAAGACAAAGGTTCATACTTTGTCTTGATCACATTATCCCTTAATAGAATCACTCAAGCATCCCATACCATGATCACTTTCATTATTTACTGAATGACCCTCGTAGTAAGCGTAATATGTGGTAAACTGTTTGTTTGTTATTTTGTTGGTAAAAGAAGATTGAAGATAAAATAAAATTATGTGTTGTGATGTAAAACTAAGCGTTTGAAAATGATGTACTAAACAACTGTGACTGTTTATTACGTTATTCATCCTCGTTGTTGGAATTGCATTCTGGTGTAATTTTCAAGTGTGTTTACTGCTTTTTACTGCTTTATATTGTCAAATGGGCTTCAATGTATGTCGACAAGATGTGTTTGTATACAAATGAATAAACTGCCTTGCTCGATGTTGAATGTGTTGGGGGTGTGTTTGTATATATGTTGATTACGTTACCAAACCCAATAAAGTCAGAGTTCTAATGCCAGCGTTATTAGTGAAGCATAATATCATTGTTTCTGGGCTAACTTTGGAAAACACATTATGACGATTGGAAAAAGATACAATTAAAGATATATTTTATACTTTGCACAAAAATATTCATTTTGGAAAACCGTGCATTTTTTAGATTTAAAGATGAAGTTCATGAAGTAATGTGAAGACCTAAAACGATTCATAGTACTTGCAATTTACACAATTACATTGCATTTTTTTCGCTGTAATTGATAGAAGTATGCTTTCGTATCTATAATTTTGTGTTTTTGGCATCACAGTTTGTAAACTCGTTCTGATTTAGAGCTGATTAGAGAATAATGACTGCGTAACAACTGTTTTCGTGAATTTGTTTTGAAATCAGAGGTTTTTGTTTTGGTCTGAGGAATTGTCCCGAAGGGGCGCAGCCCCTGAGGGACAATTCCGAATGACCAGAACAACAACCGAGGATTTAAAACAAATTCACGAAAACAGTTGTTAAGCAGTCATTATTCTCATTCATTACTGAAAAAGATGCATATTTATCCAAATCGTTGATTTGCACCGATATAATCTCGCTAATAGTTAATTAGTTTTCTGTTTATTTTGTCCACCCCTGCCCTTCTTAGTTATTGAAACAGTCCGAGTCGGATCATCCCCATTCAACCAATCAGAAATAAGCTTTAATCGTGTTTCCTCATACCTCATTGAATATTCAGTTTAGGAGTGTGAGGCTTTAATTTGATTGGTCGGTCATTGAGCAAAACAATAGAACACTTTGGCGCAGTACTTTCGGGCAATTATTAGTAACCTGCGCTCGGCGTTCGCGTTCACATCTAACGATTCATTTTATTGGAACGCACTTGATACGCAGCTATCGCGATTATTCATGAAGTAATGAATAGGTAGTAGATAACGTAACAAACGTGGAACAAAATCTGCAAAAAAGTGGTTTAATAATTTGAATTCAACGGGTTTTTTTAAAATAATGCAAGGAGTGTTGTTCACAAAATTTTAAATCTAGTATCCAGTACATGTCTACTCTTTAAAAAAGGCGTAATAAATAAAATTGGAGACATTTTTTTCTTCAACTTCTGAAATCGCATTTGCACTATTTTCATGAGAGTTGACCATATACTATTAGTATTATGAACAATCAAAATAAACTATCAGATTCAATTTATATTGTCACAATGTGAAGAAATTGTATGAAAACTGAAATTTAAATGATCGTTAGATTGACCTTTGTTTACATTTTTAGACATTGTTTTTCGCTCTTTTGTTTTTCGTGTGTACGTCGTGGATATTAAGCGGCGCGTCTAGTATTACGCACGGGAAGTTTCAGCGCGCGACGCAATGATCGAACAGCTGTCGCAGCATTTGAAAATCGCAGAACTTCGCTTAAAAGTTAAATTCCCGCCAAATAACCAACCATGCGCCTTTTCCTGGCTCAAACATACCAAAACAACAATTTAAAATCACCCAAAAGAACGGGAAATAATCGCTTCCGATTAGTAACTTATGATGGTAATGATAGAATACATATAAAAGTATAAAATAATAGAGAAATATGAAATTCAATTTTTGAAACAAGTGCCGGGTTGACACTGCCCTTAACTGGAGGACAATATTTCCTCAAATTAATATTCATGAGTTGAGCGCGTTTGTTCTAACCGCATCAGTCGCGTATGCACTGCGTCGTGTCACGCCGCGTTATCTGAAATGCGTTCTTGATTGTATTTAGAGTTCGTTATTTTCATATGCTTCATTGAAAAAATTACCGACCAATTGGCCTACACGACTCAAGTGACGCTTGTAAAATTATGCTGTTCAACCATCACAACCGGGACTTTTACCGTTTGCCATTTTACACTCATCTGAAGCTAGAAGCCTCTCACATGATTCTTTATTACCCTGAGATAACCTTTTCATATTTACATCTTTGAAGGAAATTGTATAGGAATGTTTTGAACTTGTACCAGTGTTTTTATATATCCTGGTAATATTGTACTTGCATTTTATAATATAATAAGATCATCTTGTTTTTTCACAACATTCCCATTATTGTCAATTAAATGATTTGTTACTAATATTTCTTTTTTCTAGGTTCATAAAAATATTTGAACATTTTTCACCATCTTCTGCCCACTTCAGATTACTTCTGATGATAAAGTAACATCATATTCCAATTTTATTTTTTCATATTCTTGTGCAAAATTAATATTTTTAGGATTTGATACGATGTTTTCAAAAGCCATATTCTTTTCTCCAGATTGCACATTTTTAAATCGTTTTCTTTTTTGCTCCCGTTTGCAAACCGTCTACTGAAAAGTTCTAATTCTCCCAGAACTAACGGTTCTAATGTAGGGACTGCCCTGCCGAGGCCTGCCAACCGTGGTTCGATGTTGATCTGACTAATTTGCATCTTCTCCGGAGATGCGGGTATTCCAAACCTGAAGTATTTTCAATATTTCAGAGACTAGAAACACGGTCCTCCCGATGTGACGTCACCCACGTCACACGCCAGCCCGTCACCCTATTTCGCTTGGACACCTTGCAAAGTATCCAAACTACTTCTGCTTTTTTGCAGTGGGGCTTCGGGTCGGCGGGAGATCAACATCGAACCACGGTAAGCAGGCCTCAGCAGGGGAGCCCCTAGAACATACATTTCTGGGGGAGACTCCCCTGTCGAGCTGCTTCCCATGCCGAGCTGCTTCCCCTGCCGAGCTGCTCCCGAATGGTTCGATGTGGATCTGACTAATTTGCATCAAACCAGTCTAGCACAGAACTTGGTGGAGGCGCAATAAAGCCCAAACCGTATAGATGAGGTGACCGTTGTTTACATCCAATGTTTATCAACAAACCCAACGGTCGAAGGGACTGGACTGTCGATACACGCTTGAGGGAACAGCATATGACCACAACACTGTCCGCTATGCCGTATTGCCCTTTATAATGCTTTGGCGTGAGTTTTAAAAGCACGGGTCCTAAACAAAACAGGATGCGCGCGCAAACTGCCGGGCAAAGAACAATGGCAACTAGCCACGTTTTGCCCGGTGTGACGTCACCTGTCACCCCATCTATACAGCAGGGCTGTCAACTCTCCCGCATTAGGCGGGAGTCTCCCGCATAGACACTCTTTCTCCCGCACTCCCGCATAGCATATATAAACTCCCGCATCAAAAATAAGTCAAATAAAAAAGGGAAGGGAAAGAAAAGGGAAAGAAAAGAAAAGGGAAAGAAAAGAAAAGGGAAAGAAAAGAAAAAGGAAAGAAAAGAAAAGGGAAAGAAGAGAGGAAAGGAAAACAGATGTCTATCGGTATATTGAAAAGGCATAGTTGCACCCACTTGGGATATCAGTGGCGTGTCCAAATGGGGGGGGGGGGGGGGGGGGGGGGGGTGGCTGATATAATCCAGCTTGGAGGGGCATGCACCCCTTAGAAATTGACAGATAGACATTGCATGGGTTTATATATTTAATTCTATCAAATTTCAAGGCTTCAGTCGAAGGAATCGAAACCATATTCTTTACAAATATTATGAATGAGTATGTATGCAAGAACATTTATATTCGTGTGCTATGCGTGCATATGTCCAGAAATATCATTCTAAAAGCCCATTTCAAACCAAAATACACATTAATTATAGCCAGAACTGAGTACATAGGAAAAAAATTCGCGCGCTTCGCGCTCATGTTTTCCGGAAACAGGTAACCCGGAACTAAATTCATTCGGGTGGGGTTGGGATTATACTTATTCGGAGGAAATTAAGAGGTTTTTAGTAAAATTCTTTCGTCAAGTGGGGAAATCAAAAACCCAATTCGTCGAAAATAGTATGGAAAATCATAGTCGGAAAATAAATAAATAACGAACTTAAAGAGAGGGGTCATATATATAGCTTTTGGGGAACCATTTTCATATTTCGTTCTAAAAACGCTTAGAAAAACCCAAAAGAACCGCAAAAATGTCTGCTCGCTACGCTCGCATCACATGACTTAACAGTTTCAGTTTTAATCAATCGGGATATTTTTTTCGCAATTCATTTTGGGGGTCAGGGTTCTGACCAAATATGTCTGATTGAGTCGTGGGCCAAAGAGGTTAGGAACCAATGATCTATACTACTTAAATCAAGAAAAAATAATCTTTTTGCACAACTTCCTTTTTCTCGCATAGCCTATAATGAAATAGCTGTCTAACTTAGATAAAAAGCCACTATTGATTGGAAATGATGGCATTTCAATAGAAAATCGGTCAAAAGTACACACCAAATTGCCCAAATGGGTTCGAGAATTGATTTTTATCTTCAAAATTATGAGGGCGGCACATCCCCCCTCAGACTCCCCCCTGTCCGCGTTAGTTACCGCGGAGGGCGGTGCTTTGCACCTCTTTGGTTACTCACAATAGTTACTCACTATTTCAGTTTTTTAACCTTGATTTTTCCCCCCACCCCCTATACAAATAACCTGGCACCGCCCCTGGCTGTAGGCCTACCTTTTTGGACTGAGCGATTCTTTTTGGACTGTGCGATTTTTTTTTGACCGTGCGATTTTTTTTGACTCTCCCTCCCAGCGAATCCCAAAAGTTGACAGCCCTGCTATACAGTATCATTTTGAGATCAGATCATCAGACCCACATCGCCATGACGTCAAGGTCAAAATCGAAACAAGTTAAGCTTGCCTCGCGTTAGACATTAAACGAAAGGCCTAGCTCAACCCTAAAATATATAACTGATAGACCAACTCATCTAGTTTGGCTAAGACCGTCCGGGCGAACTGTCCCCTGAGCGAGTTACCGCTGATTGCCTGTAATAGGCGGCGGAAAAAGTCGTCGTGGATCTCCAAGACCCGGTGGGGGGGGGGGGGGGGGGGGGGGGGGGTACTCACGTATGTCAGGTATACGGGGATGTGCCGCTCCAGTGGGTCGCTTTTTCATGAGACATCCTTAGCCATGGGTAGGCTTTTCAGTGAAAAATCCTTAGACATGGGTCCTGTTTTCGCGATTTTCGCGAAAATTTGCCAAAATTAGGTCATTTTTCGCGAAAATTTGCCAAAATTAGGTCTATTTTCGCGAAAAATCACCCTTAGAAATGGGTATGGGTTTTAAATCTCCAGCGGCACACCCCCGACCAAACCAAATCCGAGTACCCCCCCCCCCCCCCCGGGCTCCAAGAAACGGCCTCACAGACTCATTTAAATCCCTTAGTCTGATCATCTACAAAGTGGAATGGAAAAGTATGCCCGCAGGGGATCAGCGAAATTCCCATGCGCCGCGTATCCCGTGAAAGTTTTGTTTTTCACGCAAATTAACACGCGCCTGTTCGCTTAATACGCGACGCTGTTGTTTAGAATGCCGCCAATGCGTGCTGCGTTAACCGCTATGTTTTTGGCGCGTTTTGAGGGCTTGGTCACACGCGTTGTTTACGCATCGGGGGCTCGACTTTTATCAAACCATCATTTTTGCCGGGGTGTGGCTGAAGCAAGTAATAAATAAAACAAGGCTTTGGGCAAGAGTTAGTGTCAAGGAGTTTGGAAAGAGAGTAGGAAAAAATACAAAAATAAAGGACAGAGAAAGATTTTTAATCCATGAAACATCAAGAAGTATCAAAAAAAGACTCACACTGGAGTTTTATCCGAAGGTGTTATGTTGTCTTTTTGTTTCCTTTCGATATTGTCCATGTCTGTCCCACTCGCGCGCCCGTCCATCCAAGACCTGTTTATTTAATTATTGTCATCACTAATTATGGTATCCCTATTACTTTTTATGGTTGTTTTGTTAGCTATGTTCTCAATTAGTTCAACTCGATGTACTAATTTGTCATTTTATATCAAACATAATATCAATTATAAGTGTCATTTGACATAGGCCTACATATTAATTATTATGGGCGAGTGTATGAATAAAAATAAAAATAATGGTAACAATGTTATGAGCATGAGATGTAAACAATACGCCTAATTAATTAAATAGTGCATAGTTGCACCTTTGATATCCTTGTACTTTTTTGCCTTTCCCCCAATGAAAAAAGTATGCTTCAATCTACGTAGGTGACAAGGCAATTTAATAGGGATAGCTAATAAATAATAGGCCTAATACTAATATAGTACTATATATAATTGTTAATAATGGCAGTGTTTTGACCGTTTTCATTGTTATCTTCAGTAGATGGAAAACTCATTTTAAAGAGATCCAACCAAAATGCTTAAGGCAAATGGTATTTTCCCGGTGGACTTTACCTTTATGGTCATGTTTTTTATACTGGGTACAATTTGTGTTACATGTCCCTTTTTCCATATATTAGGTTCCTTTTTCAGTTAATGCATTATATCTGAAAAAGTTTACATTTTAAGTTGGTAAAAGTATACATATTCTGAAAGCATATACTGTAACGGATGCAAATAGCATACAATAAAGTTGATTATGCAGGGTGGCCCGAAATTGTACAGGGTGTAACAAGCAAAATCTTCTAAAAAAGAAGGGTTTCAATAATTACTTCCACTATGTATATGAAGTGATGAGAGAAAAGTTCAGTACAGATTTAAAGTAGTTTAATAAAATACCCATCCAGACATATGCAAATTAAATTTCATTATGAATCTGAAATTCTACATATAGGGTGTCTAAAAATTTGTTTATTTAGTTCCGGAAAAATGCTTCTGTACATACAAAGACTAGTATTTTAACCAAATTCAAGTAGATTTCAAATAAAAATGCATCAATTACATGTACATGAACATTGATTGATTTTAAAAGTCACCCTTTTCTTATGTAAAGGTGTTAATTTTAAACCTATAGGGTGTTTAAAACATTAATTTAGGTATACATGATTATCCACAAATCATTAAATTGAATGAATTTAAATTTGCATCTGAAACATGATTTTACATTCCAATTTGAAGTGGCAAATGCTTAAAGTGCATGGTATGAGTTTCAAATAATGTTCAATAAAAAGGGGCCCTTTAACTACAGGGTGACTCAAATTTTCCCAATGGGACATGTTTAGTGGCATACAAGTAATTGCGTGAGGTTAATTACATATCTTCTTTTAATTTTTAATTAAATAGTTAAATTTATTTATTCAAAAGGGTACCTCAACCTTTCTATACTTTTAAAATGGACAGCTTGGTGCAGGCAAATGTTTGCATACATTCGCAAACTGCGACCAACTTACGTTTCTTAACAATTTTTTGAGCTTCTTAATGCTAATTAATGATTCCTTAATTAACTAATTTTTAATTCAAATATGCTTCAATAATGTTATGTTTTCAATATAGAATTGTACCAAGAGTGAAACCAGTGCATTTTATGTTTGCCCAATGTATATTGCACCATACTTGTTCAACTATGCACTCCTCCTCCTCCGCATACTCCTCCTCCACATACTCCTCCACCCCTGACTAATTAGGTTTAACGAACTATTGTAATTAACAGAACCATGGTAGTTTATATTTTTCTTTTTAAAATAAAGGCCAAATACTTTCTCATCAAAATAAGACCAAATTTGAGTATGTGTGATAAAGAATAGCCAAAATATATGCATGCAAAGTAATAATATGTAGTGCAAATGTAACAGATCCACCTTTTTTGGGTACCCAGTATAAAAAACATGACCTTATACCAGGCTGAATTGCCGCCGATGAGTCCGAAATTTGAAAACGGGGAGGGGCGGTGCTCGAGACGTGTCGTCTTCAAAAACCCACCGCCAAATTGGGGGGCCCTTGATCCCTCCAACCCACTATAAATCCTGCACTGTATTTCAAAAACCCTCGCCCCTTTCAACCCAGTGTATTTACAGAAAATAAAAGGGGCCGGGGGACACTCTACTGTTTAATACCTGTTAATATGTTCATAGTCATTTTACAAACCGTTAACCTTATTATCCTGCTTCATTAAACATTGAGTAATAAGTGTTATACCTAAACCTAATTCCCTTTTTTCAGTTGCGCTGGCATATCGAGGGTCAAGTTCAGTGCAATTTTTGGCTTTTTACTTTGATAAAATCGGAATTCGTGACGTGACTTTGATCAGAAGCTTACCTGATTCCGTCTCTGAAGTAGGAGAAGAAGAACAAATTTATCAGACAGCTGCGACCAAACGACGTCATAATTAAATCTGCATCACCATTTCTCGCTTTCTCTCTTATTTTTCCAATTTTCTCACCTTTACTAAGTTTATACTAAATCTACAGGAAGGGCTGATTTTTACACCCAGAACTCGCTAACTGCGTCACGGTGCATTTGAAAATGATCACATTGATGAAGACTTGCAAACTGCACTGGGCCTATAATGATAAACTTTGATGATTAGCCGCGATGTTGCGTACAGAAATTAATACACGAGCGTGTAATATTTGTCAACCGGTTTAACGCGCACGCGTCACCATTTAATTTGCCAACTCAAAACATTCCACGCGCGTTCGCGCTCGTTAGCAATTAACGCACGCGTTTTCATGCGTTACGCTTCCTGGAAATTGTAGGCGCACTTCGAATGCGCATGAAAAGGTATGGCTTCTTTTTCACACTCCGCATCATGACAAAGGTGGGTTTTTAACACATGTTTGAGGTTATTTTGATACCAAGAAAATAACGGTTTGTAATCAAACTTTTAACGAAGTTGGGGATTCATATGCTTCTCATAATATATAAAGAACAGGATTTGAAATTGGTGTATTTTCCCGTAAACCATGATCAAACGGCGGTATTGTCACATTTTCACCTTCATCGGTTGATTTCTTTATGTTCATTTTTGAGTAAAATGTGCAATTTTATGGAAACAATAAGTCGATAAATACTGCATCTGATGAAACGTAAGTAGGCTTAATGAAAAGAGCATGATCATCGCTAGGAATCGTTTTTTTTGTTTAATTATAATTTGCCTAGTTCAAAATTTAGGGGTCTTTTTGTGGAAATGGACGGTTTTTTTTAATTCAGAATGTTGACTTCTATGCCTTATTTGGTCAATAAATCACAAAGTATGTCCAAAATCAACAAACAAAAAATACGGTTCCTAGATAATTTTGTTAAGATTACAATACATCTAGAACGATAACTTTCGACAAAATATATTTTTAGTTATCTTGACAAAACCTAAAATACGTGTTTTTTATCATTTTTTACCAAAAAGCTCAATTTTCGAAAAAAATCATGTTCATGGTTAGATTTATTGAACCCTTTACTTCAAGAAAATGTATACTTTTATATGGATTAAATGAATAATGACGAAGCTACGGCAGTTTTACGGAGGCTGTACCTGAAGGTGCACAGCCCCCTTAAATACCTGAACCAGCCAGCGCGCAATTGTACTTTTCGCCGCGGGTCTATGTGGTTCATGTGCGTAAAAAAGAGCTGATCGCTGTTTTTACCACGTACTCCGGACGTCCTATCTGAGTAGTACCTCAGACAGCGAACGGGGCAATATAGCCTGTCTTCATGCACGGAGGAACCCGAACTAAGAGAGGGTTTGTATAGGTTGGGGTAGGTAAAGGGAGGGATACGAGTGCGCACTCGTTTCGTTTTTCGCCAGGAACCCTGGCACGTAGCACCCGCGCGAGAAAGAGTCAACTAGAGTTGAGGCAGATAACCAAGAAACTGGAGAGGCAAGACAACCCCAGATGGTGCTGACCCGAAAGTAACTGACAATGTAAATAGAAGGAAAACATGTAAAGTAAGAAAGAAACTGAAATGTGCATTTGCCAATGCACAAAGTTTGACCAACAAAAGAGACGACCTCCAGTGTTATGTAGACGAAGAGTCGCCTGATATCATTGGTATAGTAGAATGGATATCAAATCTTCCGATTGGACAGACCAATTATACAACACGGAGGAATCATCATGTATGCAAAAGAACATTTGCAAGTGCAAGTGCGAGAAGACTTAACAACGTATGATGAAGCTATATGGTGTGATATCACAAGCAACCGTGAAGAAAACATGCTTGTTGGAGTCATCTACCGTAGCAGACTGAACACAGATGAACAAAATGAGAATATGAACCTAGTCTTACAGGAAGTTGGAGAAGTAACTAAGAAAGACGTACTCATCATGGGCGACTTTAATTATAGAGAAATCAACTAGGAAATGAGTCATACAAGTTGTGGAAAAGCAGGACAATTTCTTGACGATGTCATGGACAACATGTGGACCCAACATGTAAACAAACCAACCAGAGAGGAATCCATACTAGATCTGGTTATCACAACCACTCCAGAGATGGTGGATGAAGTTGAAGTCTTAGCCCACCTGGGGACCAGTGACCACAGTATGCTGAAATGGGACCTGAATTATTTAGTTGATACTCCTGAAGAAAGCAACAAGAAAGACTTCGCCAGAGCTGATTACACAAAAATGAGACAAAGTCTGAATAATATCAACTGGACAACAAGACTGCATGACTGTAACACAGTAGAAGCATGGGACCAAACTAAAAAGGTAGTCAACAGTTTGATTGACCAGTATGTACCAACCAGGAAACCAAAGAAGAAGAAAGCGTTGTGGCTCACCAGGAAAGCTTTGAAAGCCGTTCGACGCAAACAGAAAGCATGGAGGAAATATCAGAAAAGAAAGACAATTGGAAGCAAACAGCACTACGAGAAATGCCAAAGAGAAGCCAATAAAGAGACAAGAATAGCCAAACGTGACTTTGAAAAGAAACTAGCAGAGAACATCAGAACCGATCCCAAGAGCTTCTATGCCTACGTCCGTTCGAAGCAGAAAGTCAAAGATGCAGTGGGACCACTGAAGAACGATGATGGAGAAACCCTACAATCAGGACAAGAGACTGCAGATGCCCTTAACAGATTCTTTGCATCAGTTTTTACCAATGAAGATACAGAGGTACCTTACCCGACCCAAATGTACAAAGGTCCAGAAGATGGAAAACTGTTGAATATCCAGATTGACCAAGAGACGGTAAAGAAGAAGCTTGAGAAACTTGACCCATGCAAGGCGGCGGGACCTGATGGCATTCCACCCTCCATCTTGAAAAACCTTGCTGATGAATTATCAATTCCAATTACATTGATCTACAACAAGTATATAAAGAGGGAACAGTTCCAGAAGACTGGCGCACAGCCCCACATCGTCCCAATTTTCAAGAAAGGGTCCAGATCCAAACCTGGCAACTACCGTCCAATCAGCCTAACCTCAGTCATCGGGAAGACTCTTGAGAGTATCATAAAGACTAACATCACAGACCACCTCGACAACCACAACCTCATTGCAGATACTCAACACGGATTCAGGAAAGGAAAATCATGTATAACCAATCTCCTTGACCACCTGGAAGGACTGACCAAGCAGGTTGACGAGGGAACACCAGTGGATGTTGTCTACCTGGACCTGGCGAAAGCCTTCGACAAAGTACCACACCAGAGACTACTCGCCAAAATAAGAGCCCACAGAATAGATGGGGAGGTTGCCAGATGGATTGAAGCATGGCTTAAAGACCGCAAACAGAGAGTCACAACACAAGGAGCAGAATCCAACTGGGAGAAAGTAACCAGCTCAGTTGTACAAGGATCTGTCTTGGGACCACTCTGCTTCCTCATCTACATGAATGATCTTGAAGTAGGTATCAGCCATGGCGTATCCAGAGTATCTAAGTTTGCAGACGACACAAAACTCTCTCATCCAGTACCCAGCCAAGAAGACATTGAGGTTATGCAGGAAGATATAGAAAAGCTTCAAACCTGGGCAGACAAGTGGCAAATGCAGTACAACGTAGGGAAATGTGGAGTATAATGCACACAGGCTTTTACAACCCACACCACACCTACACAATGGGAGACACACAGTTGGAGGAAACAGAAGAAGAAAAAGACCTGGGTGTTCTAATTCACAAGTCACTTCACAATCCACAACTTCGTCCCAGTGCGCTGCAGCTGCCAAGAAAGCAAACATGGTCCTTGGCATGATCAAAAGGAACTTTGCATACAAAAGCAGAACTGTCATCCTCAAGCTGTACAAATCATTAGTTCGTCCACACCTAGATTATTGCATGCAAGTCTGGAATCCGTACCTCGTCAAAGACAAGACCAAACTAGAAAAAGTACAAGGCAGAGCTACCAAACTTATACCTAGCCTGAAACATCTTTCGTACCCAGACCGGATTTCCAGACTGAATTTAACAACTCTAGAGGACAGAAGGGGAAGAGGCGACCTAATCGAGACGTACAGAATCATGCATCAAATTGACAAAATAGACCCAGACAGCATTTTCCCAAGATCACATCATGACAAAACAAGAGGACACTCAATGAAACTTTTCAAGATAAGGGCCAACCTCGACATCAGGAAGCACTTCTTCAGCAACAGAGTGGTGGACGATTGGAACAAACTCCCTGAGAGCTCTGTTACGGCACCAACACTCCTCTACTTCAAAAAGCAACTAGCAACAACAATCATGACAATGGGGTTATAATGGGCTAAAAAGCCCGCCCAACCCGTGTCATACAACTACGGCAACAACGAAGATGGTGTGGCGCTTCAAGGTATGTTCATTGACGAAAACGACAATACGTGAAGTTTTGAGCACCTTTGCGCGGACGCAAGGGCTATGAGAATTACTATTTTCAGTGTGATATTCTTGAGGGTCGCATTCGCCATAGGCTCGAATGGGGGACCCTTCAGATAGTCGAGAACAGTATTAAGCTCCCAAGCAGGAACGATCTTCCTGGTCGAAGGCCTCTCATTGAACATCCCTTTCAATATTGATCTCTCCGCCGTCATTGACAGAGGATCCATCTTCAAAACCTTTGTGGACTGACATAATTGCGGAAATATAGTTCCTGACAGTGGCTGCCTGGAGTCCGGTATCAAATTTCTCGGTTAGGAACTGCGAAATGCAGTTTACAGTCGCTCGAGTGGGAGAGAGAGATCTCTCAGCACACCACTCGTAATAGGGAGCCAAACGCTTAGAGGTCCGTATGCACAAAAGAGTTAAACGCTTAGGTCTGTATGCCTCAAAAGCTGTTTTCAGTCTGCATTTTCATGAGTATTTTGTGCTATTTTTGAACTTTGCATCCGAATCTTTAAAATTTGTTAGCTAATTTGAGAAAGAAATGTAATGAAAGTGTGCATTTCACAAAAACCAAAAATCCACTTAGACCAGGTCTAACTTTAGACCCGGTCTATTTTTTGTGTGCATACGGACCTTAGAGTATGTTGTAAGTGTAGATTGGCGTCGACCTGAGGCGACCAAACTTGCAGTTCTTCGAGAAAAGCCTTTTTCCTGGCAGCGATGCCGGATAATGGCCATACAGTCAACTTGAGGTGCTCGGTTGGTAGGAAGTTTCCCTGAACTCCCTGCCTGAGCAGGTGCGGAAGTGGAAGAAGCAGCATGGGGCGACCCACTGGCAGGATCTACCATTGGCCGAAACAAAACGTGTTTCGGCCAGAAACATGAGAAAGGGGCTATGAGCAGGACGTAACTGTCCTCTCGCGCCACCTTTTCTACCACTTTCGGGAGCAGCGAGATTGGAGGGAAGCCATAAGCCGTCAGTCAATCCAGTACACTGCTGACAGAGCGTCTACAGCGTACGTTCTTGGATCGCGAGTCCGAGAACAATACACTGGTAGCTGTTTGTTCTGGTATGAAGCAAACAGGTCGATCGATCGCTGGGTGACAAAATCGTACAAAGATTGTTTGTGCTATCTGAGGCGCTAACGAAATCTCCGTGAGCCGGACAGTCAGCCCCTGGAGAGATCATCCGCGAGGATGTTTGTAACACCCGCGATGTGAATCTCCCTCAATGTGATTGGACGTACTCGACATCATGTGATCATTCTCATGGTGTGGTAACATAATAGGGTAGGAGATCTTGTCCCGCCTTCCTTGTTCAGGTATACCACCACCATGACCACCGTCGAGTTGTTTTTCTGAACAAGGACACTGTGTCCCTGCAGATCGGACTCGAACCATTGGAGGCAGGTTGATGTGTACTAGGGCTTCTTCGCCCGACGAGCCAGTGCCCCCTCCCCCCAATCCGACTTGGACGCATCTATCGTCGGCGGGAATGGAAAAACCGTTCCCGCTGTCAGGTTGGTAGGTTGGTACCACCAATGGAGTTCCTCCTTGATCAGGTCTGATACAGGGACCATCCTGTATACTGCTGAACACTCAGCTTGTAATATGCAAGCAGGTGAATCTGAATTATCATATGGAACAGGCAATACGGAAGGCTTCGAAGAAGATCTCCGCGAATAATAATAATAATAATAATAATAATAATAATAATAATAGCGGTGCTTATATACCGCTGTTCCAAAAATGATCACAGCGCCTAACAAAAGAAGAAAACATATAGACAATACAATTTACCTCAGGCATCATACATAAGTGAATGGAAAGAATGAGAAAGCCCAAAATGTACAGACAATCAGTTACTAAACAAATGAGTCTTGAGCTTATGTTTGAAGGTTATTATACTGTTGCTGGATCTTAAGGTGGATGGGGTGTTATTCCATAGTGTTGGGCAAGCAAAAGCAAATGAGTTAGCTCCAAATGCGTTTATGGCTGTCTGGCACAACAAGGCGGGTATGGCAGATCGTAGACCTTGTCTAGATGGAACGTAGATGGAAATACACTCGGATATGTATATGGGGGCTGAACCAGTAATTTATTTATAGACATACAGAAGGGTTTTGAACTTGATTCTTTTATCAACTGGTAGCCAGTGCAGAGAATGAAGTAGTGTAGCAGATGAGTGACGTCGGTTGACTTTAAAAATGATGCGCGCAGCCTTGTTTTGAAGCCGCTGCAAGCGCGACTTGTCAGCACTACTACATCCAGAAAGAAGGGAATTGGCATAATCAAGTTTTGAAAGAACAAGGGCACGCATAGTGTGATAACAAGTATCAGTGTCAATAAATCTACGTATTCTGGATATGTTCCATAACCCGAAATTGATGGTGCGACAAATAGCAGTGACATAAGATGACATGGTCATGGAAGAATCAAAGGTGACACCCAAGTTTTTAATTGTAGAGGATGGGGAAATTTCTTCCGAACCAACAATTAGAGTAGTGTCGCGTAATCTAGACAGGTTCATCCGAGTGCTAGCAATAAAGAACTCAGTCTTGGTCTCATTGAGCTCAAGCATGTTTGCGGTCATCCAAGAATGGATTTCGTTTATGCAAGCAGTAGCTTGAAACAAGCACAGGCACAGTCACCTGGAATTTTGGGGTCGAATGCCAGATAAAGCTGAGTGTCGTCAGCATAGATATGGAACTGTAATTTGTGGCGGCGAATGATGGCAGCAACTTCCTGGGCAGCAACTTCCACGGGATTTCTTCGACTTCTTCCGCCTCTGGGACTTCAGAGCCGCCTCTGTGTCCACACGGGAATTCTCGTCAACAACTTCTCTCGCTCGCTGTTCAACCAGCTCGCAAAATCTGTTGCCGAACAAGAAGCCCTGTGGAAAGTTCGACCTTGTTCAGAGAGTCCGCAAACTTCTGACCGTAAGTCGTCCTTAACAGATAGAGCACATTCGACTGGCGCAAAGAGAGGTAAGGCGGTGAGCTGCCGACATCGCAGAATGTAGAGACTTGTGCGTAAGGTCTGACAACAAGTACTCTTCTCTAGCAATCTCGGATGCCGATCCCGTTCCCATAGCGGTCACTCTCGCGAGGTGTTCCGCTACGGTGGAACCAAAGGCTAAGAGCCGGATAGCCGCCCGAAGGCGACTGTCAACAGATCTCAAACACTCCTCCCAGTACGGGGAGTAGGTTCCAGGCTCTACCTTACCTTCTGCAGGAAGGCGCTTCTGAATCTCGGGGTCCATGGTCGGAACCTTAAGATACAGATTGAAGTCATCATCCGTCACAAGGCAGCCCTTTTTGAAGGCTTTCTTGGGGGGAGGAGACCTCGCCGCCTCCCAGAGAGACGCCAGGTCTGCTGGTAGCTTGAGTACTGGCTCAGCAGAGTCAGAGGGCAGTGGGCACGCAGCGCTAAAAACGCCGGGTGAAACCACCGGACACTGTGGCTCGTAGGCAATGCCTAAGTCCCGTGCGACACGGGACAAGATCAAGCGAGTATCGGTGGGAAAACCACTGTCTCTTTCCTCTGCCGGCAGTGAGGGAAGAGGCGCAGACTCGTCGGCACTAGAGCTCGACTCGTCCTCCACATCCGACCCCTTCAGTCCCTCGCTCTCAGAGTCTGAGGATCCTGAGGATGACAGGAATCTATGTATGCGGTATATAAAATTAATTATATACCGCATACATAGATTCCTGTCGTTTGATTGGTTAAAAGTGAGGGGATAATCAAGCTATGCCTTCAATTTCAATATGACGTCATGAAAAACAACTATGCCCGGGCATAGTCGCGATTATATACGTCATTCATATATCCTTGTTCATTGATTGGTTAAAAGTGGGTCACATGATCAAAAATAAACACGCTATTTTGCCAAAAGTACTATTTACGGCTCCCAAAAGTACTATTTACGGCTCCCAAAAGTACTATTTACGGCTCCCAAAAGTACTATTTACGGCTCCCAAAAGTACTATTTACGCGAGAGGGCGCACGATTGTCTCCCCGTTCGATGCACTGCCTTTAAATTGAACTTTTAACAGATGATTTTTTAATTTGAACTTTATGGAACTAGAAATATATGAATGACGTATATAAAACAAATATATACTGCCATGAGAGACTCTGGTTAAAACTATGGGCCCGAGGTGACTGTGCAATAGTGCTATTTTGCTGAGGGGCGTAATATTAAAGACGGACTATTGCAGTCACCTCGGGCCCATAGTTTTAACCATAGTGACCCACTTTTAACCAATCAATGAACAAGGATATATGAATGACGTATATAATCGCGACTAAGTCCCGCGATTTTTTTTTTACTAGTAAACATTTGTAAAATTTATTTATTTCGTTTTAATACGGAATAAAGCAAAACTCACTGAATAAAATGATTTTTCAAAAACAAAAACAAAAAGTCAACTGATTTTACATGTGAGACCATACAAATGTTTACTAGTAAAAAAAAAATCGCGCCCCGGGCATAGTCTTTTTGATGACGTCACACTCACACCCCATGGTTCACTAGTCAAGCGATCCGCATTCCGCGTCCCATTTGAAACACCTGAATCGCCCGGGCCGGCCCCGTTTGACGAAACGTAATATTACGTTTCGTCAAACGTTATTTCTTAACTATAGGCCCTACTGTCACAATACGGTCACTTAAAACTGAAAAAAGGTGGGAAAGGGTGAGTTTATATGTATACGGTAACGTATGTTTCATGGAACTTTGCGACAATTATCAATTTAAAAATAATTAACCTCTGCATATTTCTAATGCATTTGTTTTGTTTTTTGGTAAAGCATGCAACTGTGTTTGCTTTCTAGTATTACTTTTATGCACGACAGGACTTGTTTTCTTTAACAACATCACAAACTATCTATAGATAGTGATTTGCGACATATGGTTTTTGCCCGGCTTAGCGTATTTACGAAATCGTAACTTCCAAAATAATAATACCCAAGTCCTAGAATTTTCAGAAGGGCCTATCAAATGAAGACCTCCAAGAAAAAATGATTATAATATAATCATTTCGATTGCTAGGTCTATGAAATGTTACTTTTATGAACTCGTTTTGCACAATAAAATCCACATTGAAATTAGACTTAAAAATCGGGCCTTAAATTCACGAACAAACAGCGGAAACTCCGTTTATCAAAACGAGCACCATTCATCAGTTTGTTGATTGATTTTAGCATATATACTATCCTTTTTTCATCGAAACCTACCCCCCCCCCCCCCTTTGCATGTTTTACGAGTTCACGTATACGTTTAGTTTAATACTAATTTAATAATACACGCATGGCCAGAGGCCCAGTCCCCCTCCCAACACTGCTGTCGATTCCCATTGAAGGCCTACTTCTAATTCCTTTATGAACGAAACGACGTGTGTGACGCAGGATGACAGCGTGAACATGCTATGCCGCATTACGCAACGCGGACCAGTTCTGCGTTTTAGACCGCGTACTTTACGACGCTTCCTACGCCCCTACCATAACGCAGTATTCATTTTGTAAGACTTTTGAACCCAAAAATACGTCCTTTTTATGGAAGTATCTCAAAAAAAAAGTTAGTGACCCTATTTTTTGATTTCATTAATCATTTCATTAATTCTTATATAGTGGGTGTGGTTTGAGATGTCAGCACTGCAATTTGATTGGTTGTTGGCTGATTTTCAGCCGACACGCCCATACATTATGAGACAATGGTGTATAAAGTGCTCAACAAAAGAAAGTCATACACTTTGTTTAGGTCCTTTAAAGTACTTTCCGATTATGTTTTGACCAAATAGACTAAATAGATATTTGGATGAATCTTTCCGGCACAATTTGATACCAAAGTTGCCACCTAACAACAAAGATAAACCATGATTAGCACCATTTAAAGAAAATTAGTCACTTTTCAAAAGTCACATTTTCAACGCACGCAAGCCGCGAGAAAATGCTGTGCGTGGCACTTGAATGGCCGGTAATGAAATGGATATTGATCACACACTGCAACTGCCTGAGCGAGAGGGCTATTTGATTATGAACAGGTAACATGTGGTCTTTTCTTCCCGCATGCTAATCATGGTTTATCTTTGTTGTTAGGTGACAACTTTGGTATCAAATTGTGCCTGAAAGATTCATCCAAATGTCTATCTAGTCTGTTTGGTCACAAAATAATCGGACTTTCTTTTGTTGAGCACTTTAGTTTGGGGCGGGGTTTAATTCATTCGAAAAATAATACCTTCAGCGCGTATGATCAACGCGTCATCGCGTTAGCGTGCCCTACACAAAGTCGCCGCCGTATGCGTTGTGGGTATAACGCAGCGATGACAGGTGCGTGTGTGCTAAAGAACGCGATTAATTGGAAGCAGGATGTTGGAAAACAGCTCGCTGGATTCGCCGATTTTATAAAGGGGGAAATGTGTTGTTGTTTGTTTAAAATAAATCTTACAAACTGCGTTATTTTTAACCAAAAAGTGATTTTTTTTTTGTTGTTGCCAAAATTCACTTTTTTTGCACTTTTTGGTCAAAATTTTCAAAAGTAAGGCCTAAAATAAAAATTTAAAAATACAGCTCCTAGAGTTTTGTCTTAACATGGTTTCTAGCAAATTTCAGCATTTTAAACTCAAAATTGACTTTTGTAGCCTGTCCAAGATTTTTTTAACCAAAAAAGTGATTTTTTTTGCCATTTTGTCAAAAATCGGACTCATTTCCATTCCATAAATGTAAACTTTTACATTCATCACAGTCTGAAAATTCGTAAAATTCCTTCAAATTTGAACTTCTAGAAAACATCCATTTAGTAAAAATATTGACATTTTTCACCATTTAAAAGCTTAATGTTCACGGACGTACACGAGCATGTGACCTAAAAAGCGAGTATACTATTATGAACAATCAAAATAAACTATCAGATTCAATTTATATTGTCACAATGTGAAGAAATTGGAAGAAAACTGAAATTTAAATGATCGTAAGATTGGCTTTTGCTTACATTTTTAGACATTGTTTAGCGCTCTTTTGTTTTTCGCGTCTACGTCGCGGATATTAGGCGGCGCGTCTAGTATTACGCACGGGAAGTTTCAGCGCGCGACGCAATGATCGAACAGCTGTCGCAGCATTTAAAAGCGCGGAACTCCGCTTAAATTCCCGCCAAATAACCATGCGCCTTTTCCTGACTCAAACTTACCAAAACAACAATTTAAGGGGGGACTTAAGGAAGATTTTTGTTGAAGTTTGTTGGTGCTGTAATTATTGAACCATGACTCAAATGTGTATAAAAGTATACCTTTTTGGAAAGGAAATGGATCAGAGAATCCAAATTTGGCATTAATTTTGACCAAAAATGTTGATTTTTTGAGAAAATCACAAAAAATCACTTTTTTGACCCAATTTTTTTGAACAAAGCTAACAAACATAATTTTGAGTTAAAAATGCCCAAATCACTTGATGATGATGTTAAGACACTACTGGAGGGACGATTTGTGGGGTTTTTTAAAATCTTATCCAATATTTTTTGAAATTTTGACAAAAAAGTGTACTTTTTTTTTAAAAATCCATTTTTTCACGTTTTTTGGCACTTTTTGGTCAAAAGTTTCAAAAATATTAGATTAGGTTTTAAAAAAAGAAAATCGTCCCTTCATTAGTGTCTAAACATCATTATAAAGTGATTTTGCCATTTTTTACTCAAAATTATTTTTTGTTAGCTTTGTTCAAAAAGAATTGGGTCAAAAAAGTGAATTTTGTGATTTTTTTCAAAAAATCTACTTTTTTGGTCAAAATTGACGCCAAATTTGAATTTTCTGATCCATTTCCTTTCCAAAAATGTATACTTTTATATACATTTGATTAATAGTTCAATAATTACAGCACTCACAAAATTCAAAAAATCAAATCAAAAACTTCCTTAAGTCCCCCCTTAAAATCACCCAAAAGAACGGGAAATAATCGCTTCCGATTAGTAACTTATGATGGTATCGATAGAATACATATAAAAGTATAAAATAATAGAGAAATATGAAATTCAATTTTTGAAACAAGTGCCGGGTTGACACTGCCCTTAACTCAGAACTAATAAGTGCTCAACAAAAGAAAGTCGTACACTTTGTTTTGGTCAATTAAAGTAACTTTTGATTGTATTTTTACAAAACAGGCTAGGTAGACATGTGGATGAATCTTTTAGACACATTTTGATACCAAACATAGTACCTAGCAACAAAGCTAAACCATGATTAGCGCCATTTAAAGAAGATAAGTCCCTTTTCAAAAGTCACATTTTCAATTACTTACACGGGAGGAAAATGGTTGTGTTCGAGGTTCACCCCGTGTGTGACACTGTTATTAATGGGGCCCTCACATGTATCCGTGTGAGCTGAGCGGCCCCTTACCGTGTGAAAAATGGGTGTGGACGGCGGCACACACGGTGGGCCGTTTCCCGTCCGTTGAACACGTTCAGGGGACTTTACCGGCCACCGGAGTTTTGAACATGCTCAAAACTCCTGGCGGGTGAGTAAAAGCGGCGGCGAACGATGAGAGCCCGGTATGAAGACGGTATAAGGACGGCGCGCCCGTTCGCACCCGTTTCGCACCCGTTTCGCACTCGTTTCGCGCCCATTCGCAGGGCGGTGATGGACAGTGGTGGTGAACGTCGACCATCTTAGCGACGGACTGCGAATGGCCGCATGCAGCCTATAACCGTTCGCGGAACGGACTCTCAGCAGGCATGTTGCAACTCTCTAAATGTAAAAGAGCTAAAACTCACTCTTTCGAGAGATCTAGGAGGAACAGCTCTTTTTTTGGAGTGAAGTTCACTCTTAAAAGAGCGATTTTCACTCTAAAAAGAGTTAAACTCACTCTGAAAAGAGTGGAAATCACTCTTAAAAGAGTGACAAATCACTCTGAAAAGAGTAAACTTCACTTCTTAGAAGAGCCGTCCCTCCTAAAGCTCTCGAAAGAGTGAGGTTTAGCTCTTTTACATTTAGAGAGATAGATGTTGGTCGTACGAATTCCGGAATGCAAATGAAGCGGCGAGCTTGAGCGCTCAGCTTGAAAAGGGCGGTTTGATGATGTAATCAAGACGTTTCGGCCGGTACCCAGGCGTTTCGACCGGTTAGGAACCGGTATGGTGGTGGTATGCACACGGTGAGGACACGGTGAGAACGGTAAGCTAGAACTGTATGAGGCCGGTGATCCGGTGAGAACCCGGGACAGACCCGGTGTAGAACGGTATGGACCGAGGACCCGGTGTGGAGCTGTTATGCACCCGGTAAGAACGGTAAGCTAGCAATGTATGAGGACGATGAGCCCGGTACCCGACCGGTGAGGACCCGGTATAGACCCTGTATATAACGTTATGGACCCGGTGGCCACAACAAAAGACTAATGCGCCCGTTGACATTTTTTACTGATTGTTTGGACTCTGTTGTTTTTCTATTAGACGGTATTAGGTGGCCGCCTGTATACCATTACCGCCCTGCGAACGGGCGCGAAACGGGTGTGCCGTCTTTATACCGTCCTCAAACCGGGCTCTCACCGTTTGCCGCCGCTTTTACTCACCCGGCAGGAAACGGCAGGAGTTTTGAGCATGCTCAAACTTCCTGCCGGGCGCGGATGGCCGGCAATGTCCCCGGCAACGTGTTCAACGGACGGGACGGCCCACCGTGTGACATCACCGTGTGCCGCCGTCTGCACCAATTTGTCACACGGTAATGGGCCGGCCACACACGGATACATGTAAGTACAAATGTATTTTACAGACATTCCCGGAATGTGAGCGAAGCGGCGAGCTTGAGCGCTCAGCTAATATACAGGGCAGTTTGATGACGTTATCAAGGCGGTTCGGTCGGTACCCAAGCGTTTCGGCCGGTGATGACCTGGTGAGGAGGTGGGTTATGAGCCCGGTTCCAGGCCGATAAGGACCCGGTATAGAACAGTATGAACCCGGTGACAAAAAAAAAATCAATGCGGCCGTTGCCATGTTTTGCTGATTGTTCACCGTGTTGGACTCTGTTGTTTTTCTATAAGACGGTAAGGGGCCGCCCAGCTCACACGGATACATGTGAGGGCCCCATAACCAGGATTGACTGGCGGGCAATCGATCACACAGTTCAGCCGTGTATACTACCCTACACTTAGTGAGCGGGGTATTTGATTCCGAACATAAAGGGCATTATGTGCTTGTTAACAATTAGTGTTTTCTTCCGCGTAGTGTATTGAAAATGTGACTTTTGAAAAGTGACTAATTTTCTATAAATAGTGCTAATCATGGTTTATCTTTGTTATAAGGTGTTATGTTTGGTATCAAAATGTGCCCAAAAGATTCATCCAAATGTCTATCTAGCCTGTTAGTTAAGGAAATAATCGAAAGTTACTTTAAATGACCTAAACAAAGTGTACGACTTTCTTTTGTTGAGCACTTTACATCACTTACACACGATAAAAAATGCGTTCAATCAAATGAAGGATGGCTGGATTGAGCGCGCCGTTCATGCCAGACTGGTTCATGCAGACGATGCTGGCCACGATTTGCCTAACTTTGCAATTCGTATTGGTTTAGTGAGAATTTTCCTCGTATATAGACCTCCGCCTTCTAAGAAAAACAAACTGAAGGTGTCTGACTTCTTCCGCGACTTCTCAACCCTGATGGAATGCTTTCCCAACATCTCAACAAGTATTCTTGTAACAGGTGACTTTAATTTTCATGTGGATGTTGATTCTGATTATACTGCTCGAAAATTTCTGAATCTGCTTGAATCAGCTGATCTCAAACAAACTGTCGATAGACCTACGCATAGAGATGGCCATATACTTGATCTCCTGATCAGTCGTTATGATGATGATATTGTTACTGACTTTGATCTTGATTACAGTCTGCCATCAGATCATTTCGGTGTTTTGTGTAGACTTAAACTGTCAAAACCCACTACTACCAAAACCAAAGTCACTTCTCGGAAGCTTCGTAGTATAAATGTTGATGCATTCAAGCATGATATTATATCTTCTCCGTTGCTCACAAAGCCATGCAATGATCTTCAAGACTCTGTCAATCAGTACAATGATGTCTTATGCAATATTATGCTTGACAAACATGCTCCGGAAATAACGCGTACTGTGATTCTAAGACCATGGTACTCTCAGGATCTTCACGAAGCAAAACGTGTGAAACGTAGAAGCGAAAGAGCGTGGAAAAAATCTGGACTTGAGATCCACCGCCAAATTTTTCAAGAAGACTGTAAGAAATACAGGAATTTTCTCAGCAAAGCGAAGACGGATTTCTACAGAGTCGAAATTGCAAGCTGTGATTCACGTCAACTTTTTCGCAAAGTAGCTAGCATGTCTCATGGTTCATCTCGTCCCATTCGTCCTACTGGTGATGAACACGAAGTTGCGAATAGCTTTGCTAACTTTTTCAGTAACAAGATCAACAATATTCGTGAAGATATGGACAAAACACCGTCGGAAGATCTGTCTGTTGACATTTCTGATTCATGTGATAGCTCATTTTGTGTGTTCGCTCCTGTAACTGAAGATGATGTGCGCAAAATCATTATGAATGCTCCTACAAAATCATGTATGCTTGATTCGATACCTACATCACTACTAAAGGATTGCATTGATGTTTTATTGTCTGTTATCACCAGTATTATTAATCGCTCCATTTCTACTGGTGAAGTACCATCTGCACTCAAAACCGCTCGGATAAAGCCAATTTTAAAGAAGTCCAACGCAGATCCTGAATATGTGAAGAACTATCGACCCGTCTCGAACTTGCCTTTCTTGTCCAAAATTCTTGAGCGTGTAGTATCTGCTCAAATGCAAGTGTATCTTGATGAAAACGAACTCCATAATGATCTTCAATCTGCGTACAGGCAACACCATTCGACAGAGACAGCATTAATACGTGTCCAGAATGACCTTCTTCGCGCGGTTGATGAAAACAAGGAAGCGGTTCTAATATTGTTAGATCTTTCAGCTGCGTTCGACACCATTGATCATGAATTGATGTCAGCACGGCTCACGGATAGGTACGGTGTCACTGGAATTCCCCACAAATGGTTCAAGTCATATCTTTGTGATCGCGACCAGTCGGTTGTCATTGGACAGACATTATCTCGGAAACAATCGCTTATCTATGGAGTACCTCAGGGATCAGTTATTGGTCCAATCCAATTTATCTTATACTCTGGTCCCATCCAAGATATTTTGAAGGCTCATGGAATTGAAGGAATGGTGTACGCAGATGACACACAATTGTATAAGGTGTTTGATCCTCCATCCCAGGCTGAGGCCATAGCATCAATCGAAGCTTGTGTTACTGATATCAGATCTTGGGCAACGTCAAACAAACTCAAAATAAACGATGCAAAGACTGAGATTGTATACATCAGATCACGTTTTCATAATGACAGAGCTATTCCAAGTATCAAAATCGGGAACTCGGATATCAGACCTGTGGATGGTGTAAGAGATCTTGGTGTATTCATTGATCAGTTGATGGCCAGCTCATGATGTCAGATCACATTAAAAATGTGTGTCGCATGGCCCTTATTTCTTTACGGACTCTCGGTCAATTGCGCAAGTACATCGATCGTTCTACAACCGAACGTTTAGTTCACGCGTTCATTTCATCGCGACTGGACAGTTGCAATTGTCTTCTTTATGGACTCCCGGATACAGACATTTTAAAGCTCCAACGCGTACAAAACTCGGCTGCACGCATGGTTACCGGTGCCAGAAGATGGGACCATGTGACGCCAATTTTAAAGGATTTACATTGGTTGCCAATCAGAAAGCGAATTCTTTTTAAACTTCTCCTTGTTGTATATAAGTCCTTGCACAATCTTGCACCTACCTATATACATCAAACAACTCATCACACCTTACCATCCTTCACGGACTTTAAGATCAAGATCCAAAGGGCTCCTTCAAGTACCACGTGCGGCCAGATCTGCTAAACGGACTTATGGCAGTAGAGCCTTTTTCATCGCTGCACCAAAGGAATGGAATGCTCTTCTCGAACATGTTCGACGTGCTACATCAGTGCAATCCTTCAAAACGTCATTGAAGACATATCATTTTTTAATTATATATGAATTGTGCATTGTAGACTGTGTTTGTATAATACTCATGCATTGTACATTATATTTCATTGTGTTAATGTACTGTGGTTTTTAATGATTACTTATTTATATTTGTATGATAAGTTGTTGTTGTTGTATTTGTATAGCTTCCTTATTATGTTCTTATATTTTTTCATACATGTATGTTATGCGCCTCGGGGTTGTGTTCACAACGTGAGGCGCATTATAAATACCCTTTTATTATTATTATTATTATTACGTAATCGCGAATACCCATCGAAAAATTCTAAATATCACATTCCTAGGTAGGCCTACAGCTAAATTAAATAATCCCAACAGCAATGGAATTGGATAACCAACTCCACTCTAAGTGTCCTTTCTTTTCACGTTTGCAAGTTAAATAACAGTTCTTGAACATGGCGGGTAATTTGAAATTAGTCACGTGTTTAGCTCGAAATTTCATTTTATACACCCCAATTTTGATGCGAAGTGGTATGGTAGAAAACGGATAGTCATAGGCAATGATATATAATACTTGGACGATATTATGGCCTTATATTATACTTTCATGATTTTTAGGGAAATAACGATAATTTAAATAATTATTAGGTATAAAGTAATTGTTTGACATCCAAAGTACTCTTTCCAACCGTGGCCGCGCGGTCTAAGACATTGGCCTCTATATATTGTGAGACTTTTTTTTCGCGTGAGTTCGAATCTCGCTGGGGTCACTTTTACTTTTGTCTTATTTTTGTACCAAATGAGTTGTTTTATCAGTTAAACATTGGAAATTTAATTTATACTTATGTATGCAAATGCCTTTTTTCCTCCGAAATAGCCTATAACATTTAAATTAATTGCAAAATAATATGAGAAATGTACGGCTTTTCAAGAGGCATGGCGAAGACGTATCCCGACGATTTATTATTTTCTTTTCGTGTTGCTGGTGTGTTCTTACAAAACCAGCACGTGACCAGGGGTCTTGCCACAATGATTTTTCGTGACCAGCATCGTCTGGTTCATACTCAGTTCGAATTCACACCCTCTGTTGACGTAAATGCGCCAATTATGAATAACGAGATCGTGCTTTGAATTTAATCGCAGCCCCATAGAAATCTAATTTACATAACGAATACTTTTCTAAGCTAGGCTACCTCGGGGGCTACCTCGGAGGATAACCCTGGCCATTTGATATTGCAAGGATTCAATGCGTTTTGTATCGTTAATAGCACCACCAGGAACCCAGATAGCGGAGGCATAATTTATAGCCGGTATACTAGGGTTTTCCATAACAAATCTCCATAATAAACCCTTTTGAAGTCATCTTGGCCATCGAGTAATATTTGAAAAGTCATTATTAGCTTGCTCAAATTAAATTGTTAAAAGTCTATTTATTAATTTGTTGATAAGAAAAGTTCATAATCTATTAGCTTGATTTGCTATGTATATTTTATATTTTATAATGTTTTGTCATAAAGTTTGTGGCAAGAAAATATTTGCGTATTGAAGGTTTTTGTGTGTTGAAATCAGGGCTGGATCTTAAGCTTTCTTGGTACCCAATTGCTTGGTACCACTACCAGCCAGTCGGGCAGGTAGCTTAAAAAAGTTACGCCCGACAAGAAATTTACCTGCCCAAATTTGTTTCTCGATTCCCGACAAAAATGATACCATATATACAAATAAATGGTTGTTGTTGAAGTTGTTTTTATTAAACAATAAGCATATACACAAATACTGGATGGATGTTTCATTATCATATCGTGTTTGTTTGTTTATTTGTTTGATAAGTTTACTCCTCCTCATCACTTTCACTTCGCATCCCTGGGGTCTGTCTATTGCTATCATTTGGCTCGGAGGGATGCGTGTATTTGGTTTTCGCTGGTGCTATGTGCTATTATAGTTTATTACACCTCATAAATATTCATGAACTTATCGTGGCAATTCATTGGCCAATTCCTATCACAAGTACTATTTCCCTAGGGCCCAGTTTTGACTATTTCCTACAACCTCATCCCCAGAGTCACAGTGAGGTGTAATAAAACAAATACTACATGCATGGTATGATCAGGGCAATAGAGCACACTATTTTCCCTCGGTACTGTATACGGGCCTATCACCCCTCACCCTTCGGGTTCGGGGTGATATGCCCGTAGCCAGTACCCCGGAAAAATATTTTGCTCTATTTCCCCTCTACCATTTAGTATTTGTATACTATTTGGCCATCACGAGACAGTGACGTAACCGCGTATTCTACTTAAGTGCAGCAGATAACGCGCGCGCCTACTCGCGCTGGCGTATACATACGAGCGTTGAAAGGCGAAAGAGACATACGCGTGTTGCAAACATACAAGGATTTTTTTCTTCATATTATTTATTTCCTTTAAAAAAATCAATCAGACATTTTTAACAGCGTATTTTTTATGATCTGAGCAACTAAGTAGAATTGAGGAATTTTCGGGATTGGAATTAAGTAATTAACACTTGGATAGTTTCAAAAGTTTCAAAAAGGTACCCGCCAGTCGGACGTGTACTTTTGAACTTTTACCCGCCCGTCGCCAAATTCACCCACCATGGGCCGTGGTTGAAATGTGTGTTCATATAACAAGTTTGTTTGTTCATAAAAAGTTTGCTTTAATCAAAATTTTGTAAATTTAAGGTTTCATGTCAATGTTCATAAAAAGTTTGCTTCTAAAATGAAAACTGCTGTTATGAAAATTCTCTGACATGAAATCAGAAGTTAGGCTTGATTTGCAAATTGAATAAATAACTTCCTCTTATTGTAACGAGGTACCTGGATAACTCTTTTTCTATTTCATCTCTCAATCGCATTTCCGCTTTTATTTCCTTTTTAAATTCGTAATTTCCGTCGGGGAGATATCATCCATTTCAATCATTTAAAAAACATAACAGGATTATCAAAAACCAATAAGGCCATCCCTGGGTTTAAAAAACTTTGATATCGTCCAAAAATTTGCATATGTAAACAGCCCGTCGAACAAAGAACGTATTTTGGTCATCTGCGCATGTCTTTGTTTAGTCACATGACTATTATTTACCCAATCAACGTGGACGTATGTCGGCCACCGCCAAGCTCGGTTTTTCACGCGAAACCTCGTATGACCGAAATTCCATGAGAAAATGTACTTTAAATGTCGATCACAACTGAACGTTACGTAAAATTTGATAATCATGCGGTTTAATTAAAATTTCAAGTCCTCTAAAAACCTTATTGTGGAAGATCAAGAACTGTAATCTTGTATTCAAGAAAATTCGAGGTCCGTAAAATTACAACAGGCTGCGACAGAGGTCATGATTTCTTCGCCATTGCTCCGGTAGTGTTTCAGTGAAGTTATTCAGGAGTTTACACGGTATCACGATTGATCGAAATACAACACACAGAAAACACCCATTATTTCAAGTATCAAACACCATCATCAACTGCTGGATTCAGGTAGTTGAAGATGGCTGATTCTACAGCCACATTAACAAGCCTATGGGTCGGCGAAGGTGAGTAACTATGAAGCGATTTGCTGGGTATTTATTTCTTTGATTCGTGGGTACATGCACTGGTATGTCAAAATGCACGGTGCAACCAATATCGATCCCCGTGTACAACCGGTTGTTGGTGTGCATGCCAACACGGTCGGTTTTTTTAAAACCCGAATTCCGGTACACGACACGTGCCAACTTTTGGGTCAATATTTTCATTTTCTAATCATTGTTTTATAATTCCATGACATATTTAAATAAATAAGATATTTATTTACTGCAATACCAATGGATCGTGAGTATTTTGTGACCTTAAAACTGTTAAAAATCGGATTATTTTTATGGACCTGCTGATTCATGGATTAGATTTGCACACCACACTGACAGGATTATCGAGGCATTTAAATTTTGTTGCTCAGAGGGATCAGCTGCTGTGCACTCATTGTGGTTTCACCTTATTATGTTGTGGGTTAATGTCTTCATGTGATCTTGGGTTGGCTATTTGACATAACCATACATGTTGTTGTGATGTTGTCAAACAATGTTAGATCGGTCTTCTAGCTTCATGGTTAGATTTACAAAAAAGGGGTTGGGTCCATCGGTATAAAAAGCAGCTGGTCTATTTAAAAAAAGATAAACACTAAAACAGATTCAGATTGATTGAATTTTAATTATTTATATCAAATAGAAATTATTCATTCAGTATCCTCAATAATATCCTTAACCAGGCATTAGGCCAGGCATTAGTGGGGTCATGGTGGTTCCAAGTCCCAAGTGTGGCTTTTTATACATGAAGAAGTGAATATTGCCAAATCAAGGTTTGCAAAAAAAAAAATCCTGATTTCTAAAAATCAAATTCCCTTAAATAATAGTAATTTAGTATTATGAGATGACAGTGGCATCATCATGTTTCATCCACTGATTGTAGATTGCAGTGCATAAATACCAATGCCTTCTTTAGTCATTGGTGTATATAGACACACACATAGAAATGCGGACGATACACACACATGCGTTCGTAAAATGTTGCACATGATCAGCAATTATTTGTTTTGTTTTAATAGGAAATCAAGTGTACGCATGTGCAGAACGTGTCACACGTAGCAACGGGAACGAAAATAATGACAACAGTTTTGAAATGGTATTTAGTGGTTTTTCATTTGAACCGATAACATATCCGCAGTCGCCATTATTTTATGCAAATTGACCCTATTGCATTGAATAGAACCAATTAAGTTATTGAAATGCCACTTATAACTTTTTTTGTCGCGTACAATATAACCTTAAATTGCGCAATGCCTATGGAACATGAACATCTTATAATATTTACAAATATTTACAATAAATGGCATATCTTTTGAATTGCTATCAAAGGCTAGCCTATATTATTTGATTTGTCAATGCCAATATTATTAAATTACTCCACATGTCTTTTGGGACTTTTAAATTCCTTTACACTGAAACCATAGCAAAAGCATTGTGTGTATGCATGGCCATAATTAGCCATACCCATGCACCAAACTATAGCAATGCATGCATGCTTGCACACAAAACCTATAGCTGGATCCCTGGTTTGGTTCTTCGCAAGTGTGTGTGTGTGTGTGTGTGGTGTGCTGCTGGTGTCAATGTGTCGGCAGGTGGCCTTTTGTATTGTCAAAAACTCTAGTACCATGTGCAGGCCAAAGTATACAAGCATCTTTCTCGGGAATCAAGCCTGCCGGCCGATGTTGCGATGTATTTTCTCGTTCGACAACTTTCTATAGGCATTTTTTAATTAATTGAGGATTTCTTTTTGTTCGTCCATTCTTTTTAATAGAATAAAGGCAGATGGTCACGGTCATAAAGTGGTTGAGGCTGTAACAAATTTGCATATTTTTTTGATGATAACCCTGTTATTGTTATGGTTCAGCAAGTAAAGAATACAACGAATTAGGCACAAGTTGCGTAGAAATTGATGTGGACTTGGAATTAATGATCAAAATTTAAAAGGAACAATTAGGCATAGTAAAATATCAAACATGTATCATCCCGATGTTTTTAAATAAGGAAGTATGCCCCTTAAAAAAAACGACCCCTTTTTTGTTTGCGATAAACTTTGCGAACCTTGAAAGAGGAGGCGGCCTTTTTAAATTATTATTATTTCATGGTTCTGGGGGTTGGTCACCACAAATCTTGCTGAAAATGCTTTAAGAAATACGCAAAGCTGTTACAATCTCAAACTCTGAAGTCTGAAACACCTGAACGAAAAAGTTATGAAAGTAATTAGAAGAAAAACGAAACTGGAAGAAAACCAAAAAAAGGAAGCGGGAAGGGATGCTAAACATGTTAATTTCTTTATTTGGCTTTTGTTGCACAGTTAAATTACAACCCAAACATATTTAGAGAGTGTTGAGTGTTTTTTTCAAGCCTCAAAATAAGAAGTGAATTAGAGGGCATGCAATTTAAGGCAATTCGAAAGGGACATCAACTTTCTCTAAAGGCAATGTACTTTGATTGGAGAGTGAAAACAGATAGATAGAAATTGAGGGCATCAAGGCAACCAGGTGGGGCATCAAAGGTAACAATTGCCTTCGATTAATTTAAGCCCTGGTTTATTACCAAAATATCTTCACTATCTCATCAGATGATCAGGTATTAATCTTGAAATTGAACATGTATATTTCATATTTAATTTAAGCAAACCATTTTCATTGTTCCACTTAATATTATTTTTTTTATTTTTTATTGAAAGCTAAAGAAAAGTTGGAAATGATAATAGTTAATGACAGATTGAAACATGAAGATGACCTGTAAAATAAAATAATAACTGCAATCTGCAAAGCGTTAATTGCATAAATAAAATCATTAAATAAATAGCTACCACAGCGCTGCAGGTAGGTCATCTCCCACTGAGAGAAAAGAAGGTCAATTTGTCGTAGTGGAGGCAGGCAGGTAGATTCAGTCGGTCATGTCCATGGCTATACCTTTTTAGATTGTTGGTCATTGTTATTGTTGTTGAATGTAGTATAATTACGTTTTATGCACAGTTATAAAGTGAGGCCTTTAAAAAAGTTTAAATGCCAGGAAGTGGTTTTGTGATTGACAAAAGTTTTTTGAGGTCATGCATGATTTGACACGCTTTGCTTAAATTGCTTGTCATTAAAAAGTGAGTTGAATTGAACTGGCGAGATGATCCCTGAACTGTAGGACTTTTAAATTTTAAATCCCTAAATTGTACAAAATTGAAATGCCGAGATTATCTCTAAACTGAACGACATTTAAATTTTAAATCCAAAGTTGGACAATCAATACCTTTAGAATACCCTACCATTTGTAATTCCTCACTAGTGTAAGTGTATGGGTCGTTTTAAAAGTCCCCATTGACGACATGTAGTGGTAGGGTATACTAAAGGAACTCCCAATATTGAACTGGTGTGAAACTGTGAGATGATCTCTGAACATTTAAATTTGTAATACAAAGTTGTACAAAGTGTTTTGAGTAAGTGTGTGGTAACATTGTCAAACTTGTTAATCCCACAATCTGATTATGTCATTGTGGATTATCCCATTCCTGATTTCCTGGTAATTCCTTTGTTGTTGGCACAATAATTGGTCAAGTCAAAATCCATATCTTTTTATATTGCCAGATCTTTTAAGTGGTATTCACAAGAGTTCAAAGCAGTTCAAATGATGATACTGGTCACGTGTCACTAATAATAGGTATATCAAATAAGGTGGGACCGTTTCAAAAATCCTTAAAATCGTGATACGTGTCTCTATTTTAAATAGAAGTTGTCAAAAAAACATAACATTTTTGGTATCATATTATTAAAGACAATTTATCCAGCTACCGAATAAAAAAAGGATTAAAGCCACATGTTTAGCAACAGTAAAGTTATCAATCTAAACGTCGAGTGAGTCAAGGGTGGCGCCGGTGGATGTGGCGCCCAAAAGTATAGGAAAGTTTTCAAACTTCTCATATGTGTTAATAACATGTGCCTGCTACTATGATTATGAATAATAATATTGAATTGTTATCTAGACATTCTCTACTAGAATATGATGTTCAATTCAGGGAGTGTTTTAATGTAAAAAAAATAATGTTATTGATTTAAAAACAATGGCCAAATATGCAAGTTTATTTACATCCCACGTCCAGGGCATCCAGTGATCGCTGCTTTTATTTACCATAATCAAGATGGAGATGGGACCCATCTAGGGGTGGGAGTGAGTCTCTGTAAAATTGAGTCCCGGGAACAAAAAATTGCCTTCCTGAATCCCGATTCCTGAAAATTACACATGTCGACAAAATAACAATTTAAAAAGCTTACTGAAAAATGCTTGACTTGTCCGCTGAATCACTCTATTATGCAAATTTAAAGTGCCACAGATTTTCACTCCTTTCCCCATCGCGCTATTTTAAATAAAACATGCATGACACAATTCTGACAACAGATAGCGAGCGCCCTAACAATCAACCCAGACTGAGTATGTTTGGAGACAGTGACCTTCAAAGACACGCCCAAAATCCTGATAAACATCGCTCCATCCTTCCCCCACCCAACAATTAGCTGCCCACGCTCGCAAATTTCCAGATATATTATCCCTGGCGGATGGTTTTGGAAGGTACTCTACAAGGTACCACCCGAAAAATAAAAGTGTGTCCCCGAAAATAACAGCCCTAGATCCATCGTCCCTATTGCCAGTCATTGAATTTTCACAATTAAGTTATTGATCATTTATTTATTTAATCAATCAATCTTTATTCAACAGTTATCAAGACCTTACAAAAATTCCAGGATACAGGATGGACGGGATCCATTACATCCATACAGGCAAAGACAAAAAACCCAAAACAACTAACAATTAACTATATTAAAAGATTTAAAAAACCCAAACAACACAAGCCTACACAAAACAATTAAAACCTGAAACCAGAAAAGGGGGCCCTGCCCTAGATCTTAATAATGTATGGACACTCCACTCCATTGATCATGAAATTACGTTATTGATCATGAAATGATCAGGTGTGGTCCCTAAATAATTGTGGGGGATCATAACATTGGTGGATGAACACTTTACAGTTTTTAAATCCCCCAGCTTTTCCATAATGTTGTCAAACAGGTGCCATTGTTCACTTTGGTGTAAGCTACAGTTGTACTGTAGTAGTACCATTTCAGATCCCTCTTGATGATGGAAAATCCATAACATTATATGTCATGTTGATGACACAGGATTAGACTTAAAGTATTTCCCCAACTGCAGATCTACAAATGACCTAATACAAGTGATATAGACAGTTACCACTTTCCTTTGTTCATTGGGACCCATTTCCTGTTGAGTGTAATTTGGTTTTATTGGCCATACATGTTTAGTGAAATGGTTTGTGAGGTCATACATGTAGGGTCGAGGGACTATTTAAAAATCAGGGAGAATCAATGCATCAAATGCTGCATAAGAAAACGGTTGCATTTGACTATAAAAAACAGAAAAATCTGATGAAAATATCTGTATGATCAGTGATGTCTTATTCAATTTATTCAAAATTTAATGTTAATTTGAAGGCTGAATGTTTTAACATTAAAACCCTATCAGAACTATCCTACTCACTACAAACAAATCCCAACGCCGCGCTGCTAGCTTGTGGTATTGCGTAGCCGCCCGGTCTTATCTCATGCTACACTCCACCGGACTATCAACTTGCGAAAAAACTGACCCGTTGATGCAGTGGGTTGAGTGTCCGACTTGCAAGCACGCGGCCCAGTTCGACCCCCGGCGCATGCAGATTACCCCCACCCCCAATTTGAAACATTTTCTTCCTGGATATGTTTCATTGCCAAAAACATGCCAGGGAGTTATGGTTAAGACATTTTTTGACAAATTTAGTTAGTATGCATGAGCTTGAACTATTATAGATTATTAGACCCTTGAACTTGGTTCCATCAATTAGATGTTTTGTTATTATATTTAATCATTACAAACAGCCTATATAGGTCATCCCAACTCATATTATTATCCTACAGCACAAAATTCCATAACCTACCCTACATGTACATAAAATACATGTTATGCATTATTTGGCCTTAAATACCTGCAGTTTGGCCCGAAATACTGTGCAGTTCAACTTGACTGTCGAATTTACTCAAAAATGTGTAAAGTGAAACATTTCACCCTGGTATTTCCTAAAAAGGCATTGTATGATATGACTTGGACATTCCATTTGTGTGGGTGGGGTATGGTAGTTGCTGGTTGGTGAAGTACCGAATCTGGTAGTTTGTATGTAATCTGAAATAGATATTGAAAGGGAGGGGGGTGGTATATATACTCGCATGTGAAAAGACATAGTACGCCTATTGTGGCAATTTCGGGCATATGCTTAGGTTTCCAGGGTCTATTTTTTGGTGCTCCTTTAGGAATGAGCCCCAATGTGAAAATTAAATACAAAAAATTAGAATAGATTATTGTACTTTCATTGTTTTACTACAAATACAATCACTTATAATAAGGTACCGTACACATGTGACTCAATCAAATTCACGTTTCCTCATCGGAATTGAGTTTTTGTTATGAGAAGAAAGCCTGTATATCCACAAAAATAACAGTTAAAAGTACCCAGGATTAATGGCTGACTGTACAAGTACCCAGGATTAATGGCTGACTGTACAAGTACCCAGGATTAATGGCTGACTGTACATGGGCAGCAAAATAGAATACAGTAGGCCTACTGTAGAAGCTGAATTTTTTTCGCAGCGGTTTTATTTTCGCGCTTTTCACATAAAATATTTTTCCGCAAAAATATTGTTTTCAACATGCATGCAGTGCATCCAGAAGGTCACCCATGAAAAAAACCAATTCACGAAATGTCGATGATATCAAAATGCGCGAAATTATTGGCTTTTACAGTGTCACATGCCTGCACAAATATTTATTAATCAAATTGAATTGAATTGAATTCACCACAGATATCAAGATTAAGTGTAGCTCAACAAGCATTCAAGGTGCACTCAACAGTATACAATTGACTGAATTGCGTGGAAATTTTCCTCAAGATTAAAGGTAGATGACCCGATCACATTTTCATAACACAGATTTTTCTCAAACATATGGAGATTTACATATCATATGAAAGATCATATTTTTCTGATTAACAATAACATACTGAAATTTGACAGTCCAAATCAGTATGATTACGAAGAAATCGGTGAAATAACGTCGAATTACCGCGAAAAGTGGTTAACCACCAATATAGTTTGTGTACAACTCAATGGGCACATTTCACGGCATCTTGTGCGTCTAAAATAAGAACCATTAGAGTTATGCAACTCAAACTTTGGAATACGACTTTTTTGAGGATGACCTTTCATGTCGAATAGAAAACTTCAAGTTGAAAATTGGAACATCTACCTTTAATTTTCATAAATTCAACAGTTTTCACTAAAATTAAACCCTGCGAATATATTTCTTATGTGTGTACTTGACTGAATTGCGCGGAAATTTTCCTCAAGATTAATTTTCATAAATCCAACAATTTCCACTAAAATTAAACCCTGCGAATATATTTCTTATGTGTAGCAATGTAGGCATCCAAAGTTTCAAATTGCAAATATGTAAAGCAAAACGGTTGAAATTGTCAAAGCACCAAAAATTAATTTGGCGAAAATATCCATGTACGGCTGACTGTCCAGTGGCTATCTGTGACACTGACAGTATTGATTTCAAACTCAACAAATTGGATTAGTTTCTGAATTACGTTTTGCACAGTTCGTCAGTGCAATTTATCTTGTAAAATATACATGAGTCCAAGAAAGGTCCATAACCCGATCAATCATCGCCACCCTACCAAAAAAAAATTAAAATGAATCAAAAATAATACAAATTATAATAATAAACAATCATACAAATAAGGACAAAATAACTCGACCAATAAATAAATTAGAATTACATTTTGCACAGTTCGTCAGTGCAATTTATCCTGTAAAATATACATGATTCTAAGAAAGGTCCATAACCCAATCGATCATCGACACCCCCCACCCCAATCAAAAAAATTAAATTAGAAATAAATATTTATAAAATAAGGTAAAAAGCAAATCCCAAACTGTTCATACATGTAGTGTAGGTTGTGTATTGATCTATTTACCTGTCAATTCACGCATTTGGCAATCTTTGATGTAAGTCTTTTTTCATTCAAAATTAGTGGGGAAAAAAGACTTTAATCAAAGAATGCCAAAATGTTTTGTTGTTGAAAAATTACAACACTTTCCACACACAAAAAATAGGTTATTTTTCATAATTAAAAAAAATGGCAAATTATTGATTGGTTGAACTTGTTTGTATGCGTGTGTATTTGTATTGGCAGGCCTTGTATTGGAAATTGTGCAGCCTGCAGACTGTCCATTTACGATATTATATTATTAATATGCCAAAATGACATTTATTACGGTATTGCTATTGATTGTAATACATTTTAGTACATTAAGTGCACTTGAAGTTGTGCCCCAAGAAAATGTTGAATTTAGAAGCCCTCCGAGGGCGTTTCTAAGCCGTTTCAGACATTATTAACTCAATATTTAATAATAGTGACGTGATCAACAAATTCAAGAGCAGGTGGAATATGCTACAGTCTGGTTCAAAAATTGAACTTCTAGTTTTTAAGGTACCAACAATTTACCAACTGAGATTGAGAAAACAGAGTAAAACATTAGAATTTGTCACTCCTTTTTTACATAGTATAACTCGAACTCAAAATCAATATTTCCAAACATCCGACTCATATCTAACTTACTCATATCGCTGGATTGCGTCACAATTTTGAACAATTTTGTGCTCTATAAGTATAAGGGAGCACATACCCAAATAGGTATCGCGACACGCTATCGACGCGATCAATCAAAGTTGAGTACGACAATAGTTCCTATTTGGCGGGAAAGAGAGTTATTTTGTATTACGGATGCCAAAAGTAGGGGCATGCCCCCCCCAAATAAATTAAATTAAATACCTGCGAAACACACTTTTTGCATTGAGAGTAATCAGTAACATTTCCGATTCGCAAAATTAAATGCCCGCTAAAATAGCAGTTATTTTAAATTCGCAAAATTAAGTATCCGCGAAATTACAGCGTTTTACAGTAATTGATGATATCAGGCATACTTGGAAAATAAAATTAGTTTAGTAGCTATTTTTGACATGCAAATTACCGTCCCAATGTGTTTGTGGGCCAGGTAAAGCTAAACTGCTCACAAAAAGTTAGGAAACTTTTTTTAATCAAGTATATTTTTATTATTTATTACCCTCTTTGTATATGTTATATATCAATGGAAAGCTGAAGTGTTCCTCTTTAAAATGATACCACATTTGCAATGATTACATGTTGTTGAACTTGGCCACATGAATGAGAATGTGACAAAGTCACAAATCAAATGTGCCAAAATTACCTTTATCTGTGCTAAACAGTCAATAGGTAATGATCAATAATCAAACCGGTCATGCTTGAGAACCATGAATGGTTTACACAAAGATTTGCACCAGTGAGCACAACACACATACCCCAACACTCATCTCTTTAGAAATCATTGTTTGGGTATTTGCAAGACTAGGTTAACGGCTGGAAGGTCATGAAGGTAAGTGATGGAAGGTTTAGGCCTACAACTTGTGATTGAGATGTCTTGCTTGTTTTCATTACAGTGTCAATTTGTTTGTTCACACAGTAACACAAAATTGCTAATTTTGGCACATTTGATTTGTGACTTTGTCTCATTCTCATTAATGTGGCCAAGTCCAGCGACATGTCATCATTGCACATTTGGTATCATTTTAAAGAAGAACACTTCAGCTTTCCATTGATATGCAACATAATACAAGAAGGTAACACATAATAAAACTATACTTGATTAAAAAAAGTTTCCTAACTTTTTGTGAGCAGTTTATATTCATATCATGATGGCAATTATGCAAACAATTAAAATTAAATCAAACGATTTGCCTGAATTAACAGGGTAAAATTCTGAATGGGTGAAAAACCATACATAATGGCAAGCAGAAGCGAATGTTTTATAACATTTGCAGTGCACTTTGCGTAAAGTTAATATTATAGACATAAAGTGTGTAACGGCCAGGCCCTCATGCTGCTCACATGTCAAAGGTACAATTTTCACTGAAACGTGTGCATGTACATGTATGTCAGAATTAAGCCAGTGATAAAATAGTAAAATAAAAGAATCCTGTTTTCGGCAGCCCGGTGCTAAGATTGGTTTCCAGTTTTCAATACAATTTATTCCGTTAAAATATACTACTGTCGGGTTTCAAATTGTCGGCAATCAATTATTTCCTTTCATCTACGGCACAGCACCAGGCTGCAATAAACGAGATTCCTGATTCAAAATAAAATCATTAACAAAAAATGTTTTAACTTTTTAAGCAGTTGTAAAAGGTAGTGTATAAAAAACAAAGCACAAATAACCACTCAGGTCACAGGTAGTAAAATACAATTACCACCCTTTTTTGCACTATATAAAATCAGTGACAGTTATATTCAAAGGTGAATTATATTATAACTTTGATAAAGTAATGATAGTGAAATTTCAAAGGCTCACTGGAAATCAATATTTGACACCTTTGAAGAAGAAAAACCAAAAGATTCCTGTCTCTATAAATGGCAATTTAATAATTTTGGGTATCCCCAAAACGAATTTACAAGCACATGGATCAGTTGCTATAGTTTGATCAGTTCCAAATTGGCGAGCCTCCTTACAGTCAGCGAATTAATATAGAAGGGTGTACATGTAGATGCACACGAATACAACAAGCGCAATGTGCATCGAATGCGTAACGCTTGCACTCATCCAAAATCTCATGGGTAATGCTTGTGACTCATCCAAAATCTCATGCGTATGGCCGAAATCACGCCCGTACGCTTGGATTACTTTCGCGCAGAGAGAGATAAAAAACACATATTTCTCGCCAATTTGGAACTGATTGAACTATAATAGTGTAAAAGTGGAAATTTCCGCGCGTATACATTTTCGCACTTCACACATTTTGAACAATTTTGCTTAAGTTTTTATTTTCGCGATTTTGAGCTTCTGTACATAGACCTACATATAAAATGAATGTATTCGCGCCTTTTTATTTTCGCGCTTGCTGATTTTAGCGCGTAAATCGCGAAATTAAATGTAGCGTGAACATTTCCACTTTACAGTACTAGTTGCTAGTACTACACGGTCCACGGGCGGCGAGGTTATGTACACCAAAGACCGTTTACTTTGGGCCAATTGAGCCAACCAAAGCTATTCTCCTTCCTTACAATATACCTGTCAGAGAAGGCCGACCAGACCCAAGACGACGTCCATGGGAAGGCCAATCACAACGCCCCTAGCTAAGGCAAAGTAAAAATTATGGTTTGTTTAGTGTCTGGACTTTATCAAACGAAAAAAAGGAAGGAGGATTTCCCTTTTAAAAAATCCCTTTTAGTGCAAAATCACCCTTGTCAGCGATAAACCTTGCAAACCTGAAAGAGGAATGGCCTCTTTAAATCTTTTTTATTTCATGGTTATGGTAAAACCACTAACTTGTTTAAAATGCTTATTTTTAAGAAAGAAGCAAAGCTGTTACAAACGTCTCAAACTCCGAAACACCTGAACATAAAGTTCTGACTCACTGAAATTTAAACAAATGAAAGTAAATTGAAGTGGACCTAGAAAAGAAACAGGCGGGATGCTAAACAAGTTTAATTTTTATTTGGCCTAACAACTTTAAAAAAATGTATCCAAGAGAGGTACGTATTGGGATTTTTTTCTTTTTGTTTGGAGATTATTTGCATAAGAATTGTGTGCTATCCACTTTGAACTCTATGAATGAGTGTCTGTCCAGTGCAGAAGAATGTCTTGAATGATTTCAATTGGTTTGCTGGTTATTAGAGAGTATACTAGTGCACATAATGCTGATGGATGCAGGGGAAGATTTTGGTTTGTGTCTTAATTTGTGCTGTGTAGTCTGTAAATAAACTGTAAATAAAGTTCCTGCTCATATTTTAAATCATTGATTTGCATCAAAATTGCCTATTGAAATATTGCTATAGTAATAATAAGTAATCCAAGCGTATGCCGCGATTATAGCCCACTAAGACGAGATTTTGGACGCACAAACGCATCACGCATATAATGCATAGTACGCTAGCTGCCTTGAAGCACGCCCACGTTCTTCTGTATTCATTCACTGGTGTACAAGGAGGCTTCGCCAATTTTGAACTGATCAAACTATAGTAAAATAATTGTAAAAAGGTAAGGATGGTTTGAACAGTTGACATTGGCAGTGCCGGGTCTCGAACCTGGGACTTCTGCATTGTGGCAGGCTGGTGATCAGGGTTGTAGCTACGCCAGGCGGCGCCGGGCGGGCCCGCCCGCCACTGGGCTAGCCCGCCTGGCACTAGGCCCGGAAATTGGGCTGGCCGCCTGGCACAAATTTTTTTAAATTTTTTTTTTAAAACTATTTGTGGATAAAATCATTAAACTGCCTCATAAAACAAGAAATGATGTGGCAGGAACCCTCAAAAGTGCATTAAAAAAGCCTGAAAACATCCCGGCCCCTGAGCCGCGAGAATTATGTAACCAAATAGCGAAATATTGAGCCCAAATAGCGAAATATTGAGCCCGTCCGGTCGCTTCGCTCCCTCCGTTCGCCATTTTTGCCACCTGGCACAAAAGTTGGCCTAGCTACAACCCTGCTGGTGATACCAACCCAACACCTGTCGCGTCTGGCTTGAAAAGAAGAATATATGTATTCCCCTTCCATGATGACGCTTTGAGATAGACTGAGGCACATGCCTCAATTTAGAAATGGGGAGGGCATGCAATTTGAAAAGGGCACCAACTTTCTCCAATGCAATTATGTACTTTTGAATGAAGTGAAAACGGCCAGAAATTGAGTGCATTGCCTTCGATGCCTTCGATTAATATGAGCCCTGCTGCAGTTTTACTTGTTCACTTATTTTCTAAAATCATTGCTGAAAAATAAATAAATAAAGTATGGAATGTAAGTATCCAGATCTGAGCATGCTTGTGGGATGCTGAATATGTGTAAGAAATAATTAAGAAAAATGTTCAAAACAGTGATTTTCTGACGTGGGGAGCAAAACAAAGTCGCAGCTGGGAAAACGAGAAGCAATGAACTGAATGTCATAAGCCTAGAATACGGACAACCAAAAACTGTGGCGGACAACCAACATTTCCTGCTAGGTTGTCCGCCGGACAACATTTATTTTCCTTAATTCCAACACTGTGGACTGGGTGTGGAAGACCAGGCTCAAAGCAGGCTGATAGCATAGTATCGTGTGGTATGGCTGGTTATAGTTTTAATAATATCCCGCGCTTATGACTGTCCCTATCCGCAGCTGAACCATATTTAGATATTTGTGTGGGAAGCAATGTGTGTGTACATTGATCCCACATTTTTTGCTTGCATAATTAGTGAATGAACATGTGCAATTTGATACACACTCCCTGGTAGATAATTATATACCTAATTCTATAATTAAATGTGAGTATTGTGACCGATTTGCATCAAGGGACATGCGGTTGGTCATTGCTTGGCCAATGCAGTTTTCAGATACGCCCAAATAGATGGAAAAATTGGAAAATAATGAAATTATAAGGAAATGAAGGCGGGCATGTATGAAATTAATAAAGATAATAAAAAATACACAATCTCAATCCAGGTCCCTCTTGCTATCGCGGCAACGGATTTACCCACTGTACCACAAAGACTGCACGTTTAATACATGGGCACCAGAATTATGAGTGCTAAATCATGGATTCAAAATCCTTGTTGAGAGTTTCAAGCGGCCGAATGTAGTAAATATTAACATTAATTCATGAATATCAACAATATTTCATGGTTGGGGTATAGGAAAACCCCCGATATACATGTATAGGGTATAGAACAAAAATTGACTGCATATATAATATTTTTAAACAAAAATAAGAATAACGGAACCCCTTATATTCGGTCAATGTCCTCAATTGGTGCAACTGAAATGCAGGTCTCCTTAACTCTCTGCCCAATGCCTAGCAACCGTTGATGACCATTGATAAAAATCACACAAAATGAGATCAGTTTGGAAGACCACTTGACCCTTGCCCCGATATTTCACCTGGGCCCTGAGTTCATTTTCCTGTGTTTTGAATTGGGTCAACTCAAAAAGCCAATGGGCAATTTTTGTCACCACTTGGTCTTATGGACATTATTAATTCATAAACCTCATTTCTTTTTTGTTATTTGCCTCATTCTTTGCAGGCCTACATGGTAGCCCTATAAAGAGCGCACCTACGACGCCTTCCAAGACGCTGTCAGGTAAAGATGTGGTTGGAGAAGACATACTCAACTTCTACAAAGAAGCCGGTATAGAGGGAATCGCAAAAGAGGTATGAATCCCCCTTCCCCATCCCCCTTCCCCCCCCCCCGCCCCCCTGTCTTGATGTAATGTTTCACTTTCATAGTCCAGTTATTACAATTTGCTTGTTTCCCAAGCAAATTGAAAGACCCTGGAGCAAAATAGTGCACCCCGGTCCCCAGTCGCACGACTCCACACAACATCGCAGGGATAGAATTTCGGCGCGAATCGATTCGCGTAAAATCACTACTGCGGATTCGCGCCAAAAAAACCCAACTTTTGTTCTTCTTTTTCTAAGTCCAAAACAGGATCTTAGATGACTGGTATTTGACCCTTAGTCACAAACATGCCGAATTTGGAAGTTGTGCAAGCTTATAGCCTTATTCTTGATATTATTTTAATTAATTTTGCAATAATCCATGGATTCTCGCGAAATTATTCCGCGAGAATCTAAATGGACTCTCGCACTGCAGCGCGAATTTCTAGGTCTAGAGTTTGAAGTAATCAGGAATCGTATCAATCTGTAACTTAAAAGATCTTTATGATTTATGATCAAAAATCAAATCTGCTAGAAAATCTGCTTTCATAGTAAAAATCAATGATAGAGGGCGCTACTTGGAAAAGATCTAATAATATGCCTTTAATTTATATCCAGGCAATTCAAATTATGTATAAGTACCAATCCACTGTACTGTGTGGGGTAAGGCTGTGACTTATACCCAGGAACCCGGGTACCTGCCCGCTATTCCGGGTACCCGTGTACTAAATTGGGTACCCGAATACCCGAAATGTAAAAAAAAAAAAGTAAAATAAATAAATATATACGTTGTTTTTTTAGTACAAATTTGTCCCCAAATGACCTCTATTGACCCCATTGTGTGTCATTTTGGGGACAAATTTGTACTTTGAACATTTTTATTTAATTTTTTTTTTAGTGTCTATTTTCGAAAAACGGGTCAGGTACCCGGGTACGAAACTACCCGTGCATTCACAGCCTTAGTGTGGGGGCGGGGGAGGAGGGAGGAATGGAATATTTTTGCTGAATTTTCTGTGGGATATTTCAAGTTTGTTTCCTCATTGGACCACCGACCCCCGTTTCCTGTTCATCGTGTTTAGGGGTTATCATTTGACAAGGAAGGGATAGTCTGTAGGCCATCCTGTCCCCAGGATTTCTGAGAATTTGTCCGTATGTGTTGAAATATACAGGAAGTGACCTTGACGCCTTAAAGATCCTCAATCTCTTTAAGATACATTTGTAGTTGTCACATTCACCCTGTGTTTTATAAGGGAAGTAATAGGCCTTGGTGTACAATGTTGATACAAAGATTTGAAAGCGTGCGCTAGAAAAGCTCAAAATCTCAAAAGCTCAAATCTTTGGGTGAAACATTAATATGTCCATCAATTCCAATTTTGCGTGAATTTGGGCAGGCAGGCATCTTGCGCCGATTTCTGTCAGCTAGCTATGCTCCAATATTTAAGCCACAACAAACAACAATAATTTATTTCATTTTTGGTGGGAGTGAAGCCAAGGGGGGAGGGGTTTGGGTTTTTTCATTAAGAACCCTGCTATGTACCGTACAAACAACATTTGGCACTTTATCCATGCTGGGTACACTCACAAGTAATCAATTATTTGGAGAAGATTTTGATGCAAAAAGTTTAACTTAATTTCCCCATGCGCTCTAAAGTGTACAGTACATCCAAAAGGTATGGACCATATGGGCATTTATTTGAAGGGATTTGGTATTTAATTGAGTGCTGTGTAATGTAAGACATTTCAAGTGCCATTATATTGCTGAAATCAATCATTTACAAATTATTGATTATAGGTAGGTAAGTGTATTGGTATCTGGGTTTAAGCCCAGGTTTAAATAAGCAAAGGATGTGGATTTAATATGAATACACAAATTGTTTTCACTTTTGATTCCTTCCAACTACAAAAATATTTGAGCAAAGATCTCATTCATAGGCTCCGATTTATTTTTAAAATACTATACAACAACCTGTACTTGACAATTTACTGTATAGGCATTTCCATTTTCAATTCGATACATGTATTCTGTATTAATATTATTATTACTATCCATTGTGTTGTGTATGCAATGCATGCCATTTTAAAATTCAGTCAACCATACTAACACGTATGTAACACTCAGAACCTAGCCAGCAATAGGGCTTCCCCCTTTATTGTCAAGAACTGCTGGACCAAATCTGCTCAAATTTTTGTGAAATGAAATATTTGTTTCCCAAATCCCGAATTATGTGATATGAATGGTAGACGTTGTAACACCAAGTTCGGCTCAGTCAAATTTTATTGAAAGTTGAGGAAATCATAAAACATGGTCTATATTTATTTGCCTAGCAAATGCTATAATCTGTATTATTATCAGTGAATTGAGATAAAGTGTCAAAAATGTGAACCCGCAAATATAATTGAAGCTATTTTTGGGATTGTCAGGCTCATTTGCATACAGGTGGTAGGTAGTTCCCAATATCACACATTTTTTAGTCATGCCGTGAGGCCCTGTTCACACGAGGCTCGACATCTTGAGTTTTGTTAGTTCCAGTGTTGGTCATAATCTGCAGAGGGTGTTGGACACGAGAAGCATTGATCACTCTGGGAGGTTCACAACAATGCTGCCCCAATTATTGTTTGTAGCTCAATCAAGTTTAACACACTCAGTGATAATTAGGCCTAAATAAATAACATTTATGAATAACTAAAAAATAGTACCGTCGCGGCCATAGCGAGAGGGACCAGTTTCGAGACCTGTGTATTTTGAAGGTCTTTGTTAATTTAATTTACGCCAGTTTTGTGCAAGTCTAAATATTAAATAAAATAAGAAGTGGAAGTTGAATTAAAACAAGTAAAATTGGTAATTTTCTGATGTAGTTAAAACCCTTAGATTCAAACTTCTTGTTTACACACCGCATTAAAAAATAATTTGCGTACCAGGGGAGAGGTGAACTTTAGAGTTGGTTGTCATGGCCCCAAATTTGTGATATTTGGTGCAAAACACAGGGTTAAATTAACCATAGACGACGGTAACAAGGTTTCTACCGCCCATGTGTTTAAACAGACTTAACTGCGTCTCCGTGTTTGGTCACACCAAGCTTTCACCTCAAAGTAAAACTTAAGGCAGCGGATCTTGTGTGGACACAAGTACATCCACTACATAGTAATGGAGGTGGTAGTGGTTGGTGTGTGTTTTTGTCCTGTTTAAAAGGCCGGATCAGGCCACGCTCTATCAGAATCTGTGCACCGCTTTAGGGCAGGCAGGCGTGTGATCCTATCGGACTATCGCTGTAAAGTGTATGTAATGGAATGGTATTTGATGAATTGGTACAACAGTTAGCAGAAGGGTACCCTATAGGCTTTAGATTTGTGTGAAACATTTAAAAGTGATTTAATAACATGGTTGTAGGTTGTGTGAGGGGCAATATCAATGGTCACATGCAGAAAAAGGCTTTATTTTATTTTTAGTTAAAAACACATCAAATTATAAGCCTGACCCCATTTTGTCCTCAAACAATCGAAAATGTTGAGTTTTAATGTCAAAATTACGTTAAATTATTTTGTTTATGACAAAGACACTTTCATATTATTATTATTAGCTCTCTTAAAAATCCTTCAATTGACACACCCTCATTTAAAACCACCTTGTTAGTAAAACAACTCAATTTCACTAGCAATTTAATATTGCTAGGAGATCCGATTCGCCAAATTAAATTGCCGTCAATTATATTATTTATTATGGTTATATAGGAAGATGATACAAATTAGTGAGATTAAATTGCCGCACAAAATTGACAAAGTTATAATTTCGCTAAATTAAGTTGCCGTGAAATTAAGTTGTCGCGAAATTAAGTTGTTTTACAGTACCTTCCCAAAACACCACAGACCTTCAGTCAGGATTAGAATATTTAAAGGTATAATTTTCTGAAATACAAAAGTGTCCCCCAATCCCCATTTAATTTCTATTTATTCAAATGTAATTATTGCCTTTTGAAAGTTGTCTTTAAGGTCATGTGCAGTGTGATGAAATGTATGAATGCCCTTGATTGGTTGGTGACTGTAATTTAACCTCCATGACCCTTTTCTCCCACATAACACATCCCCCCAGGGGTCACTCTGACAATTTGTAGTAAGGATGTACAGTTTTCTGTGGGAACCCAAATGTTTACATGAGATCTGTAATTTTCACCAATCTTGACACATTTTGGGAATAATATTGAAACAAAAACGACAAATTTCTCTTGAAAACCATTAATTTACCAAAAGTATGTTTGAAAAGGGCTCATCATCAATCCTTTTGACTGGACAGGTAAGTGTATGGGATCCTATTTAGCAGCACATCCATGTCACCTCATATCCACTGAAGCCCCCTTCCCAGGCCTCAAATTAAGAAATGAAAAGAAATGAAAAGGGAAAGCAATTTAAGGTAATTTGAAATGGGCACCAAGGCAATTATGTACTTTTGGATGGAGTGAAAATAGCCAGAAATGGAGGGTATCTAGGCAACTAGGTGGGGCATCATGCCTTCGATTAATTTGAGGCCTGCCCCTTCCCCCCCCACCCCCCCCCCCCCCTAGCTTTATCAAGTGGCCAGGGTCCATAGTTATCCTGTACCCTACTGCACCACACGGAACCACACGTCCAGTCAGCACTTCCAGTCAGCACTTCTAGGCGCATGCACACAACTAAAACCTGGGTATTAATATACGGTGTGCAACAAAATTTAGCCTGGGAAGCCCAGCGCTTGTGGCGTGGTGGTGGTTCGACTCCCCTGCCACCTCGGTGATCCGGGTTCAATTCCCGGGAGTGCCGGACACCATCCACCTGTTCTTCAATCCATCCCCACTGCCATACCTCTAGGGTAAGGGTTAACAAAGTGACTGTCAAGTGGGTGCCTATCTGTTACACAACCCCTGTAATTATTCTAACCAAGTGTGCAGAATTCAACAGTTTGAAATCATATGATACAAATAGTTATTACTGGTGAAATTGAAAACGATTATTATTATTACGATATAAAATGTTATTCAATTAGCCAAATATGTCACTTTTGCATCTGTATATAATTGCTATTAACAATGAACAATTATTTTAAAGTCGTTGAAGAGAAAAAATTCACTCCAGAAGAAAACCAAATTGTTGTTCTTTCAAGATTTATTACAAGAAAACAATGTTTGTTTCAACAATTTCTCTATGTAAATCAAGGGTAACATTTATATTTAGCTACAGAATGATCGTGGGTTTTGATTGCCATCGCGGCAGTCTAGAAATACAACTTTGTCGCATTATGCCTGCCAAAGCCCTCCCGAACGAATGCCAGGTTCAGTAGCAATGTTCAGAGATAGGCCTACTACCTAGGATAGCAACTGCAAAGCATCGTCAACAATGTATTGAGTGGTACACATATTTTTGCTTTCAGATTGATCAGGCAAGAGCAGCAATACAACCATTAATTTGAAGGCTAAGTTAGGGACCCAGGGTAGCATAGCATAGTGTGTTGCTTGGTTACAGTACACAGTGCAGTGTCAGAGTTGAGTTTGCTGGTATGGAGATAACCCTTGTTCCACATACGGATAAACCAATTTACACAAAACATGGGTTGGACAGACCTTCTAAAATAATGTAACATAGCACTATTAACCGCTAGAAACACCTGTCCACCGTTCAAATTGGAATGGGACAATTTAGGTTATGATTTAAATACTAAATACGTAAACCATGTATTGAAGAAAGGGTAGCCAATTTTGCAAACATGGGTTTAGGATAACAAATAACAGACAACTTGAAAAATAATCCCTCAAAATCAAAATTTGACAGTTTGAATGATGATAATTTGAGGCACTAATTGTAGCCAGTAATACAGCGTCTTGAAGTACAGATCGCCAATATTACATAACTGGCAATAATTAATAGGATATGCATTCCAAACAATAGATCACTGACAACACACTACAAACATCATCACTCAAATCAGAATAAGACCCATTTTATGAATGATGAACATTTTAAGCATGTTTTGTATTAACTGTCCATTCTTAAGTAGCCGGTAAAAGACCTGCCAAATAACAGACCACTTCAACACAATCACTCCAAACAGAATAGGGCATTTTATAAATAATTATAATTTAAATAAAAACCAATCATTTTAGCATTAAAGGCATCTTGAAATAACCATAAACTGTCACTTTTGATAAATTCTTTTCTGATTCATTGCTTTAACTGTCATGTTTTTTCCAAACCCCCAGTCATTTAAATGGAAAAATGTTTACAAACTTGAATGATACTTTTTATATTAAATTTCCCACACTGTCTAGATAATAGTTGCCAACTAATATTTAACATTCTAGATTTGTATTGGGCTGAACTGTCAAACAACAACACAGCAAATACATTTAAATTGTAACATTCAGTTAAAAGGCCTTTCTTTTATCCCCTGCATATCAATCAACTCCCAACCTACAGCAAACCAATACTAATCAAGTCCTGTCTAACATTAATATTGATCTATCCATTCATGTTTTGAGGGCACAAGGTTAGCTGATCATTTAAATTGTATATCATTGGCGTCCCTAGGGCCATGGGGAGTCAATTCAACATTACCTGGCAAAACATTAAGAAATGCATACATTATGTATAACAAAACCACTAGGGGGGATTGTGGCAAGAATAGCTAATACTGGGAAACATGCGTCAAAAAATGGGATGTGTCCCCCCACAGGAATCGAACAGGGGCTTCTGCGGCCGCTGTCCAGGTGACTGCATCACGTTAAAAGGGTCGCGCTCCCAACATTTTAGGAGCCCATACATGTACCTTTGTGCACGATTGTGGTGCTTCTTGATGAATTATGTTGTATTTAGCATGGTTAGGGTTAATGTAGATGTAGTTGTCATTATTGTGTCAACTCAATTATATTTATTTCAATGTTAAATTTAATTTCCTGTTCCTTTTGATTCCTTTCAAAATGTTATACTTATAAAAATAAACATGAATGTAACAAGTAGTTTTCCTCTCTAAGGATTAAGCTTGGGCCCAATTTTGTGAGTCTAATTACAATTTACAACATTTGAACAGAGAGCGATTTTAAATTATATTTTAGTGTTACTGTTTTCATCAAAACCCCCTCTGCCAATTTCTTAATTTGCTGGACTAATTTTGGGCCATAGTGTGATCACAGATCAATGTAGTTGTCACTTCAACTTCTAGTCGTAAGCAGGCCTGGAAAAAAATGTGGAATTCAGGAAGCACCTTCAAGCGAAATGTTGGTATTTGGAGGGAAATGTTGGTATTTATAGGGAAGTTTTGGTATTTTGGAGGGAAATTTGGGTATATGGGCAATTCCATAGATTGGTGATATGACCTGAAAATTTTAAATTCAATGTGGATGCTTATTACCCATTTTATTTTATTGAATACACTTGTAGGTATATGGGACAATCAAATGTTTGAATGATTTGTTTGTAAATTTCAAGAAATGATCGTCAGAAGTCGGAAAATGTTTTTTTCATAAAGAATAAGTGAAAAATGTGTGTTCAGGTTATGTTGACCTCTTACATTTAATATTAACTGTAAATATAAATATTTGTTGATTTCTGAAATGCATAATACCTTAGTTTCAAGTTACCAACTATGAAAAATACCTATGCATTGACACAAGTTGGGAGGAATCTCCTGTGTGTCCGATGGTAGTTAGAAATGTAACGTGAGTAACGATAAACATCAAATAGTTGTCCTACTCAATTGTTCCTTGCTTTTAAAATTTGGCAAATGGAATAATAATCATACTCCAAGTACTTAATTTGAAAACAGGAAATATAATGGGCTATGTGTAGTTTTATTAAAATGGCAGAGGTTTGAAAACTGTAACGTGAGTAACAATTGTAACATGAGTAACGAAAATGTAACGTGAGTAACGGCCTAAAATGCATTGTAGCAATAAGAAATGGATCTCTTTTTGCTTTTACTGAACTTAGTTTTATTCATTTATCAGTCTTATGTCAGTCTGGCACTTCCATCACTTCGTACGCATTATTTCTAGGAGTCATTACGTGTCGTTCCAAGTTTTTCAACAAGTAAAACAGTAACTTTGTCCTCCGAAAGTCACTTCTGAAGGAAAATATTCAATTTTGTTGGTTACAAAGTGTTAAATATACATGCATAGCTTATGTACACAAATATTGTAGAACATTTTCTGCATATTTCTTGCGTTCATCGTTCTTAAGTTCAAAAATATTGATTTTATGCAAAGGTGCTGAATTCGGCAACCTTGATAACCAAGGTGTAATTCATCAATTATATGCAATTATTTTCACCTAACACTTGTAAAACATAATGTTAAGTTTCAAAAAAGAAAATAGCTCTCAAATTGTTTCTGTTTTAATGCAAAATTATACCATTTTCATCAAGATATTGTTGATGTAACAGGTAGAGAGTTTGCAAGATGTCCTGTGAACTTGTGTAGTGGTCATAATTGACTGTTTGGAGACATAATAACATTTTGGGAAATTAAATGCATCATGTCAAGACTATTTCATGACATTTTGAGCTAATCTGCATGAGCTATATACATACAATTTTAATTTGCAAAAACAAGTAACGTGAGTAACATAACGTGAGTAACAGCTATTTTAGTCAATTTTCTGAAAAGTGTTTGTCTAATCAGATTATTTTCACCTTGCATCTGTAGATCTTAATGTTAGCTCTATCTACCATGTTAAACTTGTTTCCAAAAATATCCTGTATGAGGACACTTTGTGAATGAAGGCTTGTTGCTATTTTAAGATGTCCAATGAAATGTAACGTGAGTAACAAAAGTGTTTTCCTTCTCACTCGCAAGTCATGTCTTGTATTGCAATTCTAATTGCATATAAAGTTAGTGCTGGGTCTTGTGTAACTACTGCAGAAAAATAATTCTGTCAAGCTTGTTCTTCTAAAAAATATGGCACTTCCAAAAGTGTAACGTAGCGAAAAAGCGTAACGTGAGTAACATGGAATTGCCCATATGGAGGGAAATAATTTTGTTTGCTGCCCAGGAAATATACATTTTTTTCCAGCTCTGGTCATAAGTCAAGTCACAGGCAGATAGTGACTCCAAGTCAAGTAAGTCCTAAAATTCAATTTTGTCAAATCTTTTTCACTTTAGTGTAGCAGTTAGCAGTGTTTTCACTCACTGTGTACAAATAGCAAAAATACCTTTCACTTTCGATTTTAACCCTAATCTTCCTGGAACGTACGATTCACTACGGTAAAAAACACTACAGCAAATAACAATGTCCACACGCATGCTACATCATTCGATGGCATCAAACAAGCTGATGTGTTAACAAAATTGTTGCCCATGATATCTTAGGTAGGTAAGCCGAGTGGTTGGGGAGTGGGGACGTGGCGCGGTGATCCGATGGTCAGGATTGAATCCCGGGGGCTTGTGGCGATTATTTTGGTTTAAAAAATCATACCTTGTCCCCCTCGTCCGGTTTCCACACAAAAACATAGCCTGGCTGGTTAGGGTTAAGAGTGAAAATGTTGGTCATTACAGCGTTACTGCCTAAAACACTGCTCTCATCATAATTTTGGTAATTTTTACCCTCAAGAAATTTCCCTTTTGAAG
>CM069454.1:65645678-65863178 GCA_035610835.1 Ophiura sarsii
CAAACTCATGTCTGTTTTGAAAATGTATGTTGACAATAATTTGCATATTTTTCTTCATTTTTCTTCCGTTTCAGATTCCTGTGAACTGGCAGAACCCTAGCAATAAATACCACATTGGTGTGAAGAATGCTTATGAATTATATCCAAAAGGTCTTAAAGAAAGGATTCAGGTATGTATGGGGCCAGGGGGAGGTGGTGGGGGGGGGGGGTAATAAATACCACATTGGTGTAAAGAATGCTTATGAATTATATCCAAAAGGTCTCAAAGAAAGGATTCAGGTATGTATGGGCCCGGGGGAGGGGGGGGGGGGCAATAATACCACATTGGTGTGAAGAATGCTTATGAATTATATCCAAAAGGTCTTAAAGAAAGGATTCAGGTATGTATGGGGCCAGGGGGAGGTGAGGGGGGGGGGGGGGGGTAATAAATACCACATTGGTGTAAAGAATGCTTATGAATTATATCCAAAAGGTCTCAAAGAAAGGATTCAGGTATGTATGGGCCCGGGGGAGGGGGGGGGGGGCAATAATACCACATTGGTGTGAAGAATGCTTATGAATTATATCCAAAAGGTCTCGAAGAAAGGATTCAGGTATGTATGGGGCCAGGGGGAGGTGAGGGGGGGGGGGGGGGGTAATAAATACCACATTGGTGTAAAGAATGCTTATGAATTATATCCAAAAGGTCTCGAAGAAAGGATTCAGGTATGTATGGGCCCGGGGGGGGGGCAGTAATACCACATTGGTGTGAAGAATGCTTATGAATTATATCCAAAAGGTCTTAAAGAAAGGATTCAGGTATGTATGGGCCCCAGGGGAGGGGGGGGGGGGCAATAAATACCACATTGGTGTGAAGAATGCTTACGAATTATATCCAAAAGGTCTCAAAGAAAGGATTCAGGTATGTATGGGCCCCGGGAGAGAGGGGGCAATAAATACCACATTGGTGTGAAGAATGCTTATGAATTATATCCAAAAGGTCTCAAAGAAAGGATTCAGGTATGTATGGGCCCCGGGGGAGTAAGGAGGGGGGGGGGGGGCAATAAATACCACATTGGTGTGAAGAATGCTTATGAATTATATCCAAAAGGTCTTAGAGAAAGGATTCAGGTATGTATGGGCCCCCAGGGGAGGGGGAGGGGGGGTGCAACAAATACCACATTGATGTGAATAATGCGTATGAATTGTATCCAAATGGTTTCAAAGAAAGGATACAGGTATGTATGGGGCCCCGGGAAGAGGGGGGGGGGGGGGGGGGGGAGGAGGAGGTGGTGTTGTGGATAAAGACCTCATTTTTGTGAAAAATGCTTATGAATTGTATCCAAAAGGTATCAAAGAAAGGATTCATGTATGTATGGGACCCCTGGCCGGAGAAGGGAGGGGGGGGGGGGGGGGCAATAAATACCACATTGGTGTGAAGAATGCTTATGAATTGTATCCAAAAGGTCTCAAAGAAAGGATTCATGTATGTATGGGACCCCTGGCCGGAGAAGGGTGGGGGTGGGGGGGGGGGGGGGGGGATAAATACCACATTTGTGTGAAGAATGCTTATGAATTGTATCCAAAAGGTCTTAAAGAAAGGATTCATGTATGTATGTATGGGCCCTGGGAAGTGGGTGGATAAATACCACATTGGTGTAAAAATGTTCATGAATTGTATCCAAAAGGTCTCAAAGTAAGGATTCAGATTTGTATGTGACCCCGGGAAGGGGGGGGGGGTGGATAAATACCACATTGGTATAAAGAATGCTTATGAATTATATCCAAAAGGCTTCAGGAACATTTATGTATGTGACTTTGGTTAAAAAACCTGGTTTTGGGGTTAGGGCTAATAAGAACACAAAACGGCCTTTGTGCAGCAATAGTTTTTTCACCTCAACTTGAACAAAATACCGTCATGTTCATAGACAATTTGCGCTTTGAGGACTTCTTGCGCTATTTCTGCATAGGTTCTGCAATACAAATTCTAAAATCAATAATTTATGTTTGTTATACATGGCTTTAAATATTTATACTTGGCCATGATCGATAATGATATTAATTTATGTGCCATTGCACTTGCAGTCTGTGTTAGCAAGATCATTGTGATTATGTATACACTTTCCACACAGCAGTCGTCTGCAGACGACAGTTCCAAAATTTTACAAAATGTTTCAAAAATTCAAATTTATTGAATCTCATCCCCATATTTTGAATCACCTTGAGAAATGCATTAAATTAAGTACAAACATGCCTAGTATCGGTTCAGTAATTCATGAGATAAGACTTTGAAAGTTGGGAAAACGTTTCTGACAAATCTGTTTTGTACATGGCAAAACTATAGCCGCGTTTAAAGTGTTAACGAATTTCAGGAAATGTGCAGGTGCGCTTTATCTTTAACACCTCTTTGTTGGTTCAGTAATATGTAAATCTTATATCAATAATTTGTGTTTGTATGATACAACATTGCTTTTAAATATTTATACTTGGCCATGATTGAATATTAATTTATGTGTCGCTGTGGCCTGTCTGTATTTACTTATAGATCATCTGTATTTGATTCTTGTAATAACATTTTCTTGAAATTTGCGGGTGCAAAAACCTAGCTAGGGGAAGGTGGAGGAGGTACTCACATTTTTGGTGGAATTTGGTATTGGAATCCCAAACCTTGATCTGTATGAAGGGTTTTTCAACCTCCAAAAGAATGAATTTTTTACCCAACATATTGTCGCGAAACCCCTGGGATTTGGACCATCCGATCACCACCAAATTATTATGTTAAACAAATTTAGAAAATTAGACTTGTGTAATAATAATTAAGAACATTTGCAGGTGATGAGAGATCAGGCTATAATGAAATTGTTTCTCGTTAGTATTTTTTAGCTCTAGCCTACATAATAATTATTTATTTTTGATAAGGGCAAGAAAGAGAAAAAAAATCTGTCTCACTTCCCCGCGCTCATAAGACTGTGGAGTCAGTTTTGCCCAATAGCCCAATTTGGGTTTTTGTGTGGTTTTTTTTGGGGTTTTTTAGTTGTCCGGAAAAAATTGAAAACAATTGGCTCCGAAAGAAGGGAGGAAAAGAGTGTCAAAAACACCATAAAAAAAGAATTTTTGCATTAAGCATGTAGCTATCGCATAGCTATTTTTCCAAGTGTATGTGAGACAAACCTTTTTTGTGTGCCTGATAACACCAGATTTAGGAAATCTGCAGGTGAAGATATGTAACACAATATCCAGGGACCAGCGCCACAATAATTATGGTAACTCCATATTTTCAGTTTTGAGGTAAACGCAAAACAAGAAAAACATGTCAAATGTAAAGAAAATAATTATAAGAAAATGTTGTGGCTTGATTTGGATTTGTGTGTTGATATTAGTTGATAATATACTTTTTAATATTTTAACTTAATTTTTCACTCTGATTGTATATTTCTCCCATTAAAAAATGCCAAAATATATTGCACTTTATAGAGATATGAGTTTGTGTCCCTGACATATTACCACAGACATTTTTACAATAATGTTACTGCAAGAAAGTGTCTCACAGATGATGTTGGTACCGGAAAATCTCAATTTCGAAAAAAGAAATGGAGTTAACATATTGTGGCGCTGAGCCATCCATATAAGATCAACAAGAGCGATCGATGCCTCAGGTTGCAATAATGATTACACAAAAATTGGTCGGGGGGAGGGGGGGAATCTGAGAATTGTGGTTATTAAAAGTGGGTTCCATTTGAAACTAGTTTTATAGGGCCTAAACACTGATTGCTAAAGGTGGGGTTTTTTAACAACTTATTTTATTTCTTCGCAAAATTTGAATGTTAAGAAGGATAATATTTCTTGAAAATAGGGCTTCAGAAAGCTTATTTTTTGTCAGACTGCCTTGGTGAAGATAATAATTCAAACTGGTTCAACTCAATGGGAGTCTGACCAGCAAAATGTATGAATTCACATCACCTTCACAAATAATATCTTTAACATGTTTTGCGTATCCGGGCACGTTTGTGTACAAGATGCAATATACAGTCATTTCTTTGCCGTTCAGGTGCACGATGTGTGATATATACCAACCTTTATGGTTTGGAAAAGCGATGGCAAGGGAGTATACTAACAACAAAATATCTGTGATTTCAACAAAAATGCAATTTTTAATTGGAAACACAACTTTCAGTAAGCAATCAAAAATGTGCTAGCAACCTTTAGGCTTAGTTTTCAATCAGAGGTTATTTTAGATTACCTAAGGGCGGGGGAGGGGGAGGGGGGTCACTAAGTATACCAAAGGTGAATGTTATGCTCAGGTATGAACTTTCAGTGGGGAAGGGGTGTCACAAAGAATACCAAAGGTGGATGGTATCTGATGTACCCATAATTAATCAGTATTTCTTTAGTGTTACCCTCATAGACATAAGCTTTTCCTAATTGTTTAACTTTGGTCCAGTTTGATAGCCTATCCACCAATGAATTCAGGTGGATTCCAATCCTTCCTCCCTTCCCCTCGGGCCTCCTCCCCCTCCCCAGGTAGATGAGTAAAATTTAAATTCCCCATTCTTACTCATTTGTTTCTAATTGCTACATGATATAGTCGCTGTTCTGACATACCGGCACATGTGCCATTTTGGGGAAAAGTTGCGTTTCATAATCGACAAATGAAACTCTTTATTCTCATTATATACTTTGTTTTAATTTTGCGTATTTAGATACCATACAACAGTCATCAAAAAAAGTAACTATACAGGTAATAGATGGGATTTTAACTCTAAAAATATATCCTACCTAAAACTATTATATTATAAAGTTGTTAAGAAATTTATCTTCTTCAAAATATGAAATATTGCACGTTAGGATTGGATGATTATTAAGGAAGTGACACTCCAAAATTTAAGGTAAAGTCACAATTTCATTTTCACATTTTACATTTCAACACGGGGGAGAGTATGACAGGTAGTGTGTGTGTGGGGTATTGATCCATCGGAGCAATACGGCCGACTGTCCAACCTGCGCATGCATCCCCCAATTGCACTACCGGTAATTGTGAGGTACCCGTAGATGGGTCCGCGTGTAGAAAATAAAAATGTGAAATTGAAAATCGGACTTTACCTGACATTTTGGAGTGTCACTTCCTCAATAATCACCCGATCCTAGCGTGCAATATCTCATATTTAAGAAGATACATTTTTCAACAACTTTATAATCTAACATTTTTAGGTAGGATATTTATTTTTAGAGTTAAAAGCCTGTTTATTACCTGTATAGTTACTTTTTTTGATGACTGTATTCACGTTATGTGCCCAACTTTGAAAAACTACACTAATTCCGTGATTTTGTTGACACAACTGATATCCTCTTTGTAATGACAACTGACCCTAGGCTTTAGTATAATGTATAATGTAAAATGCTATGCCAAAATGTGTTTATTATTTTGCAAAATGTTGAGGCCGTATTAAACCTCATATGCTAAGTTGCGATTATGTCCGACTCATTTGGTATTCCCCATTTCTTTTGCTCTGTATTTGCAGAAGGAGCGCCGTGAAAAGAACTGGGATCCGCTTCACCGGGTAGCTCTGGCCGATGCCAGTAGAAAACTAGACGCATTTGACAGTACACATGCCAGCATAACAAAACAGGTAGGTAGATTGGATCCCTCAAAGTTTCTCTACATGAATGTTGATCAACAATGTTAAGTGCCTTCCATTCCATGCATGGGGGAACATGCATTGACTGTTGCATTGACTGATGTTATTAACGATGACTGGTTTGGTTTAGTGTATGGTTTATAGTGGACACCCCCTTTCGAATGCGCGCACATACCGGCAGGCAAGCCTTTGTGCGGCAGGTTATTCGCGTGCACACCAGCAGGCAAGATTTTGTTTGCTTGTCTGCTGTGACGTTACAGGTGACATCATACTGGGTAGGTTTAGCAGAAGCCAGTAGAAAACTAGACGTGTTTGACAGTAAACCCGGCAGTATAACGAAACAGGTAGGTATATGGGATAGACTGGATCCCCATTTCTCCCTGCATACATGTATGACATATTGGGAACCTCTATACTGGGACGGTAGGTTTAGCAGAAGCCAATAGGATATTAGATGTATTTGACAGTACTCATACTCTAAACAGATGGCTATGCTTTGCACACGGCAAGTGTGTGCAGACGACAGTTCAAAATTTCACAAAATGTTTCAAAAATGTCAAAATTATTTAAGTTCATAACCATATTTAGAATAACCATGAGAAATGCATTAAGATAAGCACAAACATGCCTAGTATTGGTTCAGTAATCCTTGAGATAGACTTTGACAGTTGGGACAGGTTTCTAACAAATCTGTTTTGTATAATGATAAAACTAATAGCTGCATGTAAAGTGTTAACTTTTATAGACTCCATGCCCTTATAGTGATATGTTCAATTTTTGATTTTTTGATTGTCACATTCACATTTTCATGTTTTTTTCTATTTCTTCAGGAGGATAAATTAGCACGAGATGACTTGTCTGCAAAGCTTGAGATCTTGCAAACAGCCGACAAGAAATACTCCGATCCAGGCCCGGTATACGACTGTATTGTCTTCAATGATGGCCAATCATGGAGGTATACTATAAACCTAATAAAGAATAAGATACTCTGCTGTATGTTACCAGGCATGATATTTTGTAGATAAAAATCTGAAAATAGGTATAGGTGGCCTGGACCTTCAACTGTTGCCAACAAAGCAATACAATTAACAATTAAGTTTCTGCGCTCTACTCAACCATACAAAAGATCGTTCCTAGTGACCGTGTGAGCTAGGAATAAGATGTGAGCAGGACTCGAATTAAGAATTTTGAGGGGCACCCATTTCAAGGCCAACAAGCAATCCTTTGCAGGGGCACCAATGCCATTCAGTGCTCAAGAATACTTCCTTGAAGCAGTTCTGGGGCATCAAGGTCAAGTCTAAGGGCACCAGAGGTCATGGCCTTGGTGGCCTTCGGTTAGTTCGAGCTCTGGGTGTGAGGCCGTGTAAGCGACTGTTGTTTACATTAGCAAAATGTCCACAATTTGCAAAATGTTGCACCTGGCTATCTGACTTTCACCTGTAAAAACATGTGAAAACTTGCATTGTGTAAATATGATAACATGGCTTTGCAGAGGAATCTCTTGGGCAAATATTCTGTTCAATGGTACGATTTTTTCAAGAAGGTACAAAAAAGTCATTTTTTTAGCCATTTGTAATTTAATCTTGTTTGTTTTGCCACACAGGGCTGTGGTTGATACAAGCGAATGCGGGGACCTAGCAACCTGCGTCGTCATGACAAGTTACCGGGAATCACAGCAGTACGCCACATTCACATGTACAGGTAAGAGACTGATGTGTGCGAATACAGAGACTGTTAAAATGTTATAATCGGGCAACACTTGTCTTTATGATGAGTTACCCGGGTTGCGATGCGACAGATTGCTACATTTACTTGTACAGGTAAGAGACTGATTTGTATGGATACAGAGACTATTAACCCTAACACTTCCATATACCCCAAAATACCACGACTGGGCACGTTGGTACCACCCGGCGTGGAAGTTTTTTGATGAAAAAATGGACCCAATACATACAGTCTGGGCAATACACTGCCCAGAACTGTGCTTGACAGCCTATATGTGACCAGTCACATCAATAAGAACATGTTGTTGGCAAACACAGTTTTGAGATAGAGGCCAAAAATATGCTTCTTCAAATCATATCTTGCGATTACAAAGTACGATTAACTTCAACATGGTATCATTTCAAAGATCAAAATGTGCTCTTTCAAGTCATACCAATACCTCAGAATTGACATGGGCCTCCAACATGTCCATTTTGATGTGACAAGTCACATATTTGTGTCTAATATATCTCTCTGATTGTTAGATAGGTTAAGTCATCCAATCATCACAACAAAGTCTTGTAATCTTATGTTCCAGACATGCTCAACTATTCCGTCAACGTCTACGACGACGGCAACGTCCTGAGCGTCGTCACCAATGCCGGCTCGCATGGTACCCACGTGGCGTGCATCGCCGCCGCGCACTTCCCAGACCACCCGGAGAAGAACGGCATCGCACCTGGTGCGCAGGTGCTGGCGATTAAAATCGGCGACTCACGGCTCGGCTCCATGGAGACGGGGAGTGCGTTGATCAGAGCTGTAAGTACTTCAACGTTATAGGCGTATATCCCGGTTGGGTGAAAGGATTGCTAATTGTTCATGAAATATTTTAATCAACCCTGGGGGGGGGGGGGGGGGGGTTGTCCACATGAGCATCCCCCATGTTGAACCATTATAGTTTAATCAGTTCCAAATTGGTTCAGGTTTTATGTCTCCACACGCACGCAAAAAATAACCCAAGCGTACACGCATTTATGGCCACACGCACGCACTTGTCACTCACACATTGCGCTTGAATATTTTAGCTTCATTGTGGCAAAATTTTGCAATCAATTTTGACTTATGACATTTTTTTAAGAAGCTCCACCTGCAAGCATTATACTACAAAACCACTTAATTAAGAAGGATTTTATTTCACGAATTTTGCGAGGGACATAGATTTGCGAAATTTAAATACCTGCGAAACTGATAATTTTGCATTGAAAGTTACAGTAAAATTTCAAGATTCGCAAAATTAAATGCCCTCTGAAACAGAAGTAATGTTTAATTAGCGAAATAAAGTATCCCCGATATTAGAGTGTTTTACAGTACATTGCAAAGATACGAGGGTCATTCAATAAGTTCTACCTCCTCCCTCATAACATCGCTAATATTAATGTCAACCTCATGACATTTGTCATGATTATAGCTCCGAATCATAGCTACAAATTGGTACTGAATGATAATTGATATCTGTTTTACTTTTGTTATGACGCGGTCAAAAGCCAGAGAGAGATTTTGGACAACGGACACAGAAAATTACCTTAAAAATATACACATGTTTTCCGGGTGATTTTTCGTATTGTATAGTTAGATAAGAGCATGATTTAAATACTGAAAATGGAAATGAAAGAATGATATCTGAATATATTACAGTATTATCATGTATAGATAAGATTGTAAACAATATTAACTCTTGTAGGCTTGTAAATATTGTACTTCAACTCAAATGTATTGCTATGCCTTAGGCATACCGGAATACTGCTAATCAGTCAAATTTTCGTTGTTACAACTTTAAGCCAATGATGCCTCGAATGTTAAATCTTTACCATAATAGTCACTTTGGTTATGACTTTGGTTATGATGTATACCGTCCACCACAGTGAACGATTGAAATGAAAGATATACTATAATAAGGCGACGGAAAAAAAAAAATCCTGTTGCACAGGCCCGACCGTTCCATTTTTTTAAGAAATCGTGAACAAAAGTTCATGTGCAAATGAATACAGACCCAAACATTTTTTTTTTTGCTCTTCGAAAAATGGCCAAATGTTTACAGATTTTTTCAGATTTTTACGATCAATTTCAAGGGAAAATAGGAAGATGAAATAGAAGGGGAAAAAGGATCAATCTGAGAGGTCTATTAGTCTCCTGCAAGCATTATACTGCAAAACCACTTGATTTTTTTGCCCTAACCTAAATTGTCAATGTCACCATACAAAAGATATGGAATTCTTGATATTAATATTTTTGTATCAGATACAGGTCACTAATTTAGTGAAATAAAGGACTGTATACAGTGAAGGACCTTCTTTTGTTACATCCTGGCTTGAATGGCCAAACCTTCAATGGTCAAATTTGGTGAAAATCAGGAGGTCGAATTTATTAACTTCGGCTAACTTTGTGATCTATTCAAGCAGTCATTTGTGTCACCAATTTCTATATGCATTATGTGTCCATTAAAAAGGCGGCATCATTTTAATTTCATATATATGATTATATATAGATTAGGCTATATTAGAAAAATCTTTTGTCTCAAAGCTCTTCAGTTTTTCAAAACCTAATGCGGAATGCAATTTTTTTAAAGGTTTTTTTTAAAATTTTATAACTATAAAATATTGAAATCCTTGAAAAAGTGAACTTTTGTATTTAAAATGATGTGATCAATGAAAATCTGTGAAATTGTTGGATTTTTTTTTTCAAATTTTTTTATTTCATAATCTATTTTTTCCACGCGCATCAATTAACTTACGCGCGCGAGAGCTTTGAGACCAATGATTTTTTAAATATAGCCTGATGCTTTAAACATAACATAACAATGAGCATTTATACACATTATACAATGGTACCACAGCGCTTAACAAAATAAAAACATAACATAAAAACACCCAGTGTTAAGGCAATGAAAAAACACACCCCTGTTTTACGGGCGTACAGACCGGTCAAGTAGGGTTGGTCGGTCTGGGTTTTCTTTGGGGGGGTTACCTAAAATGTCACCAAAATCTGAAGAAAAAAATCTGGGGAAAAAAATGTCGACAGATTTTCGGCCAACATTTTTTACATGATTTGAGAAAAAAAGTGCAAACAAAAATGTTAAAAAAGATTCTTGAAAAACGCAAAAATAGGTCGGTCGGACCTGTAAAACAGGTTTGTTTTTTCCCTAGCCTAAAAATCACTTGGACTGTGGCGATGGAATAAGTGAGTTTTTAAAAAACATCTTGTTGATTTTAGTGTCTTATGAAATCTAAAGCAGGAAGTTACATTGGGCAAGACAAATGTTGTAATGCACAGGGATGAAAGTTTTCAGGCTATTGCTTGATTTCATGCATTTGCCATGATTTCAGGCAATTACTTCCATGTACAAAAGTATAATTGTCAGGTATTTCCGGCAACTAGCAACCAGATATTTTCCTAGGTGTGTGCTCTCATCCCTAAATGCAATCCAATCCCAACATAGTCATTTTCATGCAGTTTAGAAAATAAACCTTTTAGGATTATTTTCAACAGAAAAAATATTAGCATATTCTTGAATGTGACAAACAACCTTACTGATTATGTCATCAATATTATTTTCTGGTATTTATGAGAATGAGAGCATTACCTTGGAAACTTGTCATTGATTGAGTGTTATTAATTGATTACACACAGATGATAGCGGTAATAGATCAGAAAGCAGATCTTGTCAACTTCAGATACGGTGAAGTGTCAAATTGGCCAAATTCATATTGATTACATATTGATTATTGATAACATATTGATTGTTATTGACTATTAATGATTGGATATCCATTATTATTGATTACACACAGATGATAGCGGTGATAGATCAGAAGGCAGATCTCGTCAACTTTAGTTACGGGGAGGCGTCAAATTGGCCAAATTCAGGGTGAGTGTCATCTTTTCATATTGCATTATAGTCCATGCTCAGAGGAACCCAAAACACCAATATTTTCAGGTTTATCATCGGTGGAGTGCCAAGCCCCCTACAGCCAAAATTACATGGAGGAGTCTGGCGTAAACGCCAAGGAAAAAGAGATGGTCACTCCATGCGCGAGGTTTTACCTTTTTTATTGGTTTTCAGATTATATACAGAATATGCACCACACCAAGGGCGTATCCAGGAAGGACTGTTTTGATGGGAGGGGTGAGGGCAAATCTTGTATCCCTGTGTTTTAGCTCCTGAGTTTTAGGCATTTTTAAGGCAAACATTCTGAAGCAATAATTTTGGCATTTTCTCACATGTCTACTTACTAGAAATCAATGATTCCTGCATAGGTAGGTAACAGGAGTAAATTCCAAACACAAAGTCTGCACATTCAAATTCTACGTTTTGCTCTTTATTTTGGCATTTCCGTGTACATTTTCCTCTATCCTTTTAGCTTACTTTTTTCTTTTTTTTCTTTTCTTTTTTTTTTTCTTCTTTTTTCCCTTTCCCCCTTTTTTCTTTTTCTTCCTCCTTTACTTTGCCTTGTGTGTTGAAAATGCGAATTTGGAAACGTGGCAGATTTTCTGTAAATGGGGCTAATCATGGCTTATCATTGTCGTTTTGTGGCAAGTTTGGTACCAAATTGTTGCTTTCATCTAGCCTGTTTGGTCAAAACATAATTGGAAGTCACTCTATATAGGACATAAAAAAGTATATGACTTTCTTTTGTTGAGGACTTTAGGTTGTAAATGTTTTAAATAGTATTTTGTGATTGTTTTATTGCAGACGAGTGTGTGATATTATATCAGAAGCCGTCAACAAACACAATGTTATATATGTATCATCAGCGGGTAACAACGGACCGGCTATGTCTACGGTAGGCTGTCCAGGGGGAACCACTACCAGTGTTATAGGTATGCAATATTTAGTTAGTAGGTTCTATTCTCATTGTGGGGATTTCTGTTACATGCACACCTTTTCATTCTGATTTCATTCAGAAATGCGTTCAAAAAAATGCAATTTAAAAACTAAAAAAAGTTATGAAAAATTAAAAATACCAGTCTTAGAGAAGTGTCTTTAGATGATTTTGGTGCAATTTCAGCGATTTTTACTTAAAACTGATTTAATTCTGTTGTCCCAAAATGTTGGGCCAATAAAGTGATTGTTTGGGTCAAAATTCAAAAAAAATCTGAATTTTTAGTGAAATTTGACAAAGTTACAGCGCATCAACATATTTTGATATCAGAAGAAACCCTGTATTTTTCTCATTATTTCTGTAAAATGTTTGGCACAAGATTTGTTCCATTTAGACATTATAGACCAAAATGCAGTGAATTACTGCCAAAGAGGGTTAAATTACATGTCACATTGTGCTTCTAAAATAAGAAGCATTGGAATTAGGCATTTCAAACTTTGGAATACTACTTTTGTAAGGATGAACCTTCAAGTAGAATAGAATACATCAAGTTGAAAATCGGGCCAGCAATCGGAACACCTGCCTTTAATTGTGTAACAGCACAGCATAGTGTGATAGTGATAAGTGTGACAGCATAAGTTGGGTGACTCCCAAGGAAGATTTCTTGATGCACCCCAGGATGCTTCACTTTCATCACATGACCACTAATTTCTTTCACCAGTGTCTACTGGTTCCCATCGACATTATAGTGCAAGGAAATGCTTATATAGTTGTTAAACGAGGGTCTTTAAGAAAATCCAGTAGCAAGTAATATGATTGATGTGTCTTTAATACAGTCCTCGCTTGATTTTCTTAAAGACCCTATATTTTAATAAAATAAAAAAGTTGTAGTTGGGATTCAACTTCTTCCATATTTGTGGCCAAGTTTACCCTATATGCACCATGTATTACTATGGTAGAGGTCAGACGACCTCCAGCTGTTAATTACTTTAACACATGTGTGGCACTGTTTGTTTTAGTGATAAGCCCTGCTGGTAATGTAGGGGCGCTAAGCATGATGGGGTACATCAAGAAATCTTCTTTGGTTGACTCCCAAGGAAGATAATTGGATGTAAGATATACGGAGAAGTGCTGTCCAGATATTCACGCCAGTTTGTCCGAGTCTATATATTATGTATAATGCAATTATTAATCTCGCTAATGTATCTTCATTTGTCTCGTAGGTGTGGGTGCTTATGTTTCACCTGAAATGATGACGGCTGAATATTCACTTAGGGAAAAACTGCCCGGTATGGCTTATACATGGTCATCCAGAGGTCCTAGGTGAGTGAGGCTAATCAAAGGAAAGACTACACAATTGTTCAATATCAAGGCTATTTTTCATTATTTTCACTGATCAAGTCAGAGGATCTATAATGCATGTCTCATGGTGATTCCAAATATGGTAATAAAATTCAATAATTTTGACTTTTTTGAAACATTTTGTGAAATTCTGGAATTTCGTCTGCAGATGCCTAGCACCTATGTGGGTGCTTATTTGTCGCCTGAAATGATGACGACTGAATATTTACTTAGGGAAAAAACTGCCCGATATGGCATATACTTGGTCATCTAGAGGTCCCAAGTGCATCAAGTCAAAAATATCATCATAATTATTCAATATCCAAGTTATTGTTAATTGTATTTTTACTGATCAGTTCAAAATATCCCGTGCAGATTTAGAGCAACATGCATGGGTTGTAGTTTATAATAATATTTTGAATTGTATGGACATACGGCACATATCCCTCTGGCCACAGTCCGACTCAAGCGGGCGCACTACGATCAGCTCAATGCGCATGCTTGAAAACTCACACATTTTGCTAACCAATCGGAACTGTGAGGTCCAGTTGATCGATGTGTTGCGCACCACGAATGTCTGTTTCCACCGTTTTGGGGTGAGGTTGGGTTGACCTCTCCGTAGTTTTATGTGACGTGCGTCCATTGTATTGATGGTATCTATTTTAACAAGTAAACAACTTGAGGGATGTTACATCAAGGTCAAAAGCAGTGAAGTTTGGCTGTTATAGCATTAACACCTAAGTGCAGTTCTCATTGGTTGAGTAGAAGTAGCTAAACCTTTCACATTGACACAACCGGTACTACACATGATGTTTGTAATCTGATCGGCCTACTTAATTGTTTGTACGGTGTCATCAATTCCCACCAAAACACTCATATTCATATCTTTAGAGCCCTCTCCCTTGTCTTGTTCTAACATTTTTACAACCATTTTTATCCCCAGTGTTGATGGGGCTTTAGGAGTCAGCATCTGTGCCCCTGGTGGCGCTATTACATCGGTTCCAAACTGGACTTTACGAGGCTCACAACTCATGAATGGCACGTCCATGTCATCACCTAATGCTTGCGGAGGTATAGGTAAGTTGCAACGCAATAATATGGTGTAGTTGTTTATCAAAGTCACATATATTAAGATCGTCTCTTGAAAAAAGTAACTGGTGTTGCAGGCAACTTTTTAACTTTTAGTGAATCTGGAGGGATCATACTACACATATCAAACTGTATTAACAGTACATGCGCACTGATGTTGATGTGCTATTGTGAGCATATCAACATTTCCACAAGTGCATTGATTTGTCTAATTATTCGATACGCATGTATTGACCTAATTCATACACGACACTATACAAATCAAAATTCACAATTTGAGCATAATTTTGATCGATGTAATAACGAATAAAAAACATATTAACACCCGCAGTGAAAATCAGCGAACCCGCTATGCCTGAACAACACACTAAAACGAAGCATGTGATGCGTGCATTGAACGGCACGCACACAGATTGCAATTATACACTTTCAATGCACACAGCGTATTTTAGTTTCTTACTTTCTGATTGGTTCGACACTACTAAGAGTGCATGAATGGAACTAACTTGTTATTTACGTATTTATCTTTTTGTGCAGGTTTAATACTCTCTGGTTTAAAGGCAGAAGGAATACCATACACGCCACATAGTATACGAAGGGGTCTGGAGAACTCGGCCTTAAAAATAGATAACTTGTTAAGTTTCACTCAGGGCTATGGTTTAATACAGGTATGTTGAAAAGATTTACTACAGGGTGTATCAAAAAAATTAGGACACTTTTTGATGATGGTTTAAATCCTTGTTAAATCACTGAAGCATGACCAATTTTTATTTCAATGTAAAGTACAACCGATAAAGATAAAATCCTGAAGAGATGAGAAAAATCCATCAATAATTAAGGAAATTGTGACCTATTAGGCAAGGCAATCTATTTTGTAGTATGTACAATGGGCATTCACACAGTAACAGTAGAGTAACATGAACGCGCACACTATTTATGCCAATATCATGGTAATGAACCATCTACAGTGGGTTCGAGAACATTTTTAATTTGCACAGAATATGCATGCATCTGATTTGTGGATTATTTAGCCAGTATTGATTTGTGCCAGAATTAAATGGATTACCAAACTAATCTTTGCTATTGACTGATAGATTATTTTTTATAACGTATTGAAACGTAAACCATGTTATTTACTGGTCTATACATGTAAATCCCATTGTACAAACCAGTAAATGACATGGTTTACTCAAATTATGCTAGTTTTCTTATTTTTCATCGGATTGATCTCATATTTTCAGGATATCATAATAATTAATTGGGCTTTACATTGAGACTAAATTGGTCATGGTCCAATGATTATAACAAGTATTACACCGTCATGGAAAAGTGTCCTAATTTTTTTGATACACCCTGTATACCCTACACGCCACATAGTATACGAAGGGGTCTGGAGAACTCAGCCTAAAAAATAGATCAACTTGTTAAATTTCACTCAGGGCTATGGTTTAACTCTAGTACACCACACGGCAACAAATTTCTTTTCCGACCCCTAATATTCACCAGATTTGAACCACGGACCTCCAGCACTAGGGCCCAGATCCTAGCCACTACACCACGGCTGTCAGTCGACACTCGGCGAGTATATTCGCCTTGTTATATAGCCTAGGTCCGTTTTGTAGCCCAAAAACCTGCATGCCGGGTTATAAAAACATTTTTTCCGCCCAGTTGCCGTGTGGTGTAGTAGAGTTAGGGTTATTACAGGTATGTAGAAAAGATTTACTTGAAAAGAATAAAAAACAAATGATTTTTTTTAAAGTTAAAACTTCCAAAACATTTTGTTTTAAAAATAAAATCAACAAAACAGCTGATTTGTCATCATAATATTATTTTCGACCTCAAATCTGACTCGTAATAAACTAAATGAAAAATCTAGGGTCTTGCCACCTATCTTTGGTAGAACAACACCAATCATTCATTTGGCGAAATATTTGACCATTTTAACAAAATGAACACAATCTTGGCCATGTATAGAGGGGAGCGCAAGGGGGAACATCCCGAATAATATGAAATTTATCAAGCTAATAATGTGATGTTTTTAAAAGTATACATTTTTGGAAAGGAAATGAGTCAAAGAATCCCATTTTTGGTATCAAATTTCACTCAAAACACTTTGTTAGCTCAAATATTTTCAAACTACGCAACAAAATCAGTTTTTGGTTAAAAATGCCAAAATTGCACCAAAATCATCTAAAGATACTTCTCTAGGAGCCAGTTTTCTTAATTTTTAATTTTTTTTGACCAAAAAAGGTCATTTTGTGGGTACAAAATAAAACAATTTGCACTTTTTGGTTAAAAATTAAAAAACTAAACAATTTTATGACAAAATAGTTTCATGCAAATGACATCTCTGTGCTTTTCTTTTCCAAGGTTGACAAAGCTTTTGAGCACATCATGCAGCACGCCGACTGTCAGGCTCGTAATTTACGATTCCACGTCATGTGCAACGGACATCGCGGCGTCTACCTGCGCGAAAAGCACAACAACAATAGGACTAGTGAACATACAGTAACCGTAGACCCAATGTATGCCGAAGATATAGGTGAGTGGGAAATAGATTTGCAATGCTTAGTAGGCCCAGTGACAGGGCTCAAAATACACTGGGGTGAAGGGTGATTAGCCCCCAGTTTTCACAAAATGTTGGCATATGTTAAAATTGACTAAGCGGGCAGACGACGCTGGACATAGGCGTATGCACGAATTCAGGTTAAAATATGGGAACGAGGTGATCAAGTGAATGGGACGAACGATTAACAACGGTTTAAATTCAAAAAATGATACTGATACTGGAGTTGGTTATCCAACTCCAGCGGTTTTAGGATGAAATAATTTAGTTCCAACGTGTGATGAATTTTATGGGGTCATATAATCAAAATCCATTGTTACATTGAAATCAACGGAAATTCAAAATTAACGGCCGTTCGTGTCCACCGTCATCTGTAAACGGTCTACCTTTAGCAGAATTTGCCCAAAATACCCCTCATATCCACAAAAGTATTTTGACCTCTGCCCAGTGATATCAGGGATTCTATTAATTTTGGGATAGGAAAGTCCTATGCTGTGCACACATAAACAACAGGTCGCATTTTCTAGGCTATTTAACTCATTAACTTTTGAGTGAGCATAATCGTGATGGTGCTGTTTGTCGTCTGCATAGGTATATACTTAATTAAGTTTACACAGAATTGTTAGAAAAATCCTGAAAATGTTTGCAGAAAATTATCATAAAAACCTTTAGTGCTACAAGGTTTTTACCACCCTGAATATGATTAAATCATGTTTAATTGTTTGTTAAAATTGTTAGCTCACAAAAGCAGACGACAGACAGCGCCACCGAGACTAGTGGTTTAGTGATTTAGTGGTGTACACCCTCTACCACAATGTTGCCACCATTGTTGTTGTTAATTCTTTTAATAATCCCTCTTTGTTTTGCAGCACCCCAAGAGAAGATAGCATTCAATATACACGCCTGCCTGGTGACAGAGGCTTCCTGGGTGGACATCCCGTCTCATTTAGAGATCATGAATACCATAAGGTCTTTCTCAATCAAAATAGACCCCAGGGGTCTGACAGAGGGAGTACACTATACTGAGGTAATGTCCTGGCTATTCTATTTATTTTACATACAAATACACAGCTACTGATGCCTTGTGAAAAAAATACTTGGTGGTATATCATTTCATGTACTTGCTAGGTAGGATAAAACCAATGTTTGCTATCCTCTACCACTTGTTCCTAATTCTGAAAATTAAAAACAAGTTTTACAGTAGGAAAGAACCCCTCCCTACTCTTTTCAAACTCAAAAAAGCATCTTGTAATAAACAGTGCTTAATATAGTGGTGTTCAAAAAATGATCACCGCGCTTAGCAAAAAAATAGAAAGATATAATATTGTTGTGGGAATACTAAAATGTTGTAAATTTCCATTTAATGAACTATCCGTTTAGCTATTAAAAAAAAGCGTTAAAACATATTTTATGCCATTTATTTGCATTGATTTCATTGCGATCGCGATCGTCACATTTCGTTAGTCACCATTTTTATTTATTTTTGATCTTAGTCTAAATCCTCAGTCAGTCGTTTAACAATATAGATATATTGCATGTATGATAGGCCGACATTGATTTCTACCAGGGTTTTATTTCTAGAAACGTTATCGTAATAATTTTGACATGTATACTTGATACAATAAGGCCGTTTCGACCGTTTTGGGGGGGAATTCATTTCTAGAAACGTTATCGTAATAATTTTGACATTTATATTTGGTACAACAAGCCCGGTGGTTTCAGTCAACATTGACTTTGGGTACGCATGATCGTTCCAAAAATCGCGGAAAAGGGGGGTTTTCTGTACCATGTCCGCGGACATTTATGTCCGCGATTTCCCCAAAATAGGGGTGTTTTTTGAAGCTATGTCCGCGATTTCCCCAAATTAGGGGTGTTTTTTGAAGCTACACAAATGTATGTCCGCGATTTCCAAAAATAAGGGGTCATTTTGGAAGCTATGTCCGCGATTTCAAAATATTAGGGGTGTTTTTTGGAGAGGCTATGTCCGCGAAGAAGTAAAAAGGAGAATTTTGAACCATATGTGTCCTCGTTTTTGCGCAAATAGGGGGACTATATAGCAAGTGTCCTTGAAATGGTGAAAAAAGGGGGTTATTTTCAGTCAAAATGTCCTCGTTTTTGTGCGAAAAGGGGGTCAAATTAGCAAAATTGTCCGCGAAACGCCGTCAAATAGGGGGTATTTCAAGATCCTGGAACGATCATGTGTTACCCCTCTGAATACAAAGAGAGAACACCGGGACAACAAGGCTGTAATGGTTGTATGGAATGAGAATTATGAGTAAGCTTACTTGTTTACCTAAAATTTAGTCAGACTTTTCAAATTTTATTAGGGCTTACGTTTAGCCATTTAACGAATTCTGTAAACCCTATGAGCGTTTAAACATTTAGAACTTACTACATTATTAGTCGTAAGTGATATTTTTGCCTAATTGAGTAATAAGTTATAATCGTGAAATCGTCAAGCACATGCCTGCATAGTTGTTCATGCATGTCATGCATCTGGAAACAGCTCCGCGAACAACAACAAACAAAAAATAACTTGAATTTCGTTAAGTAAATAAATGTTAGTTTTTATATAGCGCTTTATCAAATTAACTATGCTCAAAGCGCTTAACATTTATTCCGCTGCTCAGTATAGGATATATCATAATCAGTTTGGTTATTGCTGCATATCTTACAAATTCTGATAATTTTGCGTATTCCTATCAGACACTTAGATTGTGATTATCCCCAAACAGCTACCCATTTTACACCTGGCTGGAGAGATGTAATTGCAGTAAAATGCCTTACTCAAGAGCACAACATGTTGACCACAGCGGGACTCGAACCCGGGGGGGTGGGGGGCACTGACATTGGAAAAGGGTATAGGTATGTGCCGCGCTGAAGACCCCCTTTTTCACCCTCTGCATCAGTTCTTAAAACCCCAATTTTATTGAAAATTCAAAAAATCTCGAAATGTTAAGTTCCAAAGCTCCAATTCTTCGACAATTTTGCGTTCTAAAACCAAAAAAATTGAAAATTTGCATTCTTGCTAATCAAAATTGAACTATAGGCTAGTTCTCAAGACCTACTTTTTTGAAAAAAATCAGTTCCTAAGACCCTATTATCGTCATAAAATCCACTCAGTTCAGTTCTGTAGCCCCCCTTTTTGAGACCCTGTGCAGCACACCCCTACCCCAAAAAAAGTTGAGTGCCCCCCCCCCCCCCCCAGGCTCAAACCCACAACCTTTGGATTATGAATCTAGTGCTCTATCCGCTGCGCCACACATAGCATTTATGAAAATATAGGTAAATATCAGCACCGTCTTAATTCTATCTACCACTTTGTCTTTCAGGTGTGTGCATATGATGTACAGAACCCTCAGAAGGGCCCCCTATTCCGTGTACCGGTAACGGTGGTCAGACCTCGCGTCCTGACAGCAGAATCACGTTACACAGTGGAGTGGCCAGAGTCGGAATTTAAACCGGGCCAGACGAAGAGGACTTTCATTACTGCACCGTCAGGGGCAACTTGGGCAGGTAGGCGCTTAGAGGATCTCAGGCTTGACAAGCTTAAGCTTTTTAGTTTGGTTAAAATGTTGTAGCATTTATAAAAATATGGTGTCTACTGTGGGTTTTTGGGTCTGAGTCAAAATTCCAGGTAATATTTGTGACAGCATTCAAGAAGAAAATGATTAAAGACAGGACCCCAATGTGTGTTGATGAATGTGCTTAAAGGTATGCTCCTACTCTGGGTTGCAGGCACGTAACCAGCTTTCCTGGTCAGAGGGGTGCAAAATAATTTGTTTTTCCCGGTTTTGGTAACTCTGGGAACCAAATTCAAGTAGTCTCAACATTAGGCCAAAAAAAAAAAATAGTTGTGTTGCCCTCATCCGGCCGGGTCAAAATTCTGAGAATGTGGGCCGGGTATTTTTTTTTTTTTTTTTTTTTTTCAAGATTTTTTTTTTTTTTATCTCTTTTTTTTAAGATTTTTTTTTTTTTCCTTCTTTTTTTCAAGATTTTTTTTCAAGATTTTTTTTTTTAAGATTTTTTTTCAAGATTTTTTTTCTCAAGATCTTCCAATCTGTGAAAAGAGATGGGCAAGAAACCAAAATATTCACCATTGGGTTGAAAATACATCCAGTAAGCGTTTTCCTTAGTATCTTCACACATGTTGACTGAAATAATAGGTATAAAATCGTTGATTTGGTAAAATTTAAAATTAAAAAAAAAAAAAAAAAAAAAAAAAAATCCGGCCGGCCGTCCCTCCCGATTTTAGGCTTGTGAGGGCAACACAACTTTTTTTTTTTTTTGGCCTTAGCGATGTGATGCTGATGCAAAAGTCAACAGTGTTGGGGGTTTTCATTGTGGAAGAGTAAAATGGTTACAAAAAATCATGATAAGTGGCAGCACCAGCATCATATTTTTTTTTTTCTGGGGGGGAGCAAGAAAATCCTTAAAGGTAGATGACCCGATCACATTCCGATTTTCAACTTGAAGTTTTCTATTCTACATGAAAGGTCATCCTTAAAAAAGTCGTGTTCCAAAGTTTGAGTTGCATAGCTCTATGGTTCTTATTTTAGACGCACAAGATGCTGTGAACTGTACCCATTGAGTAGTACACAAACTATATCGGTGGTTACCACCATTCGCGGTAATTCGACGTTATTTCATCAATTTCTCCGTTATTATACCGATTTAGGCCGTCAAATTTCAGTATGATGATGAGAAAAATACGAGCTTTCATATGATATGAAAATCTCCGTATGTTTGAAATAATTCTGTATTACGAAAATGTGATCGGGTCATCTACCTTTAAGGGGCAGTCGAAAAAATAGATGTTAGAAGCACACAAAGCCTTGATTTAGGGGTTAAATAGGCCTAATTATAAAATATGGTAAAAGCACCAAGCAGGCCAAAATGCCAACAATTTTGCCCACCAGGAAATCTTTCAGGGGTGGCACTCTACCACCCCTGACCCACCAGGCGGTCAGCAAGTAAGCGGGTGTGTGACCAGTTAATCTGTGGCGAACTACCAAGTGGTAGGCCAGCTTTAAGGCTGAATGAACATGTACAATTAAACCTTGAAAGAAATCAGACTTTTTTTATAATTCACCAACTTCATTGGATACAGTGGGTATGGGGCCTGGGCATAGAACTTAACCCGTCTACCCAGTTTTAGGTAATTTTTTTTTAAAACCTGCACCATATAAAAGATATGTGACCCCAATTGTTTCCTTGTCACCACCGTTACTTTTTGAATTTTAAATTGGGCATACATTTTCAACATTGCTTATCATTCTTTATTTTTTGTCCCTATTTTCAACAGAGGTGAACATCACCTCTCTAGACAAGGACCACGCCTCGAAATTTGTGATCCACGCCGTCCAGCTGCAGCACCAGACTGCTTACCGAAACAACGAGTTCTACAAATTCCTCTCCTTACAAGAACTGGGACAAGTGAATCACGCCTTCTCAGTGGTGGAAGGGTTAACCCTGGAGTTTGTAGTAGCTAAATGGTGGGCCAGTCTGGGCAAGACTCGGATTAAATATAGTATAGCATTCCATGGGTTAGCGCCTAACCAGAAAACGGTCACAGTGGTAAGATTACTGTATAGTGTGTAGTAGCTAAATGGTGAGCCAGTCTGGGCAAGACTCGGATTAAATATAGTATAGCATTCCATGGGTTAGCGCCTAACCAGAAAACGGTCACAGTGGTAAGATACTGTATAGTGTAGTAGCTAAATGGTGGGCCCAGTCTGGGCAAGACTCGGATTAAATATAGTATTATACTATAATAGCATTCCATGGGTTAGCGCCTAACCAGAAAACGGTCACAGTGGTAAGATACTGTATAGTTTGTAGTAGCTTAATAGTGGGCCAGTCTGGGCAAAACTCGGATTAAATATAGTATAGCATTCCATGGGTTAGCGCCTAACCAGAAAACAGTCACAGTGGTAAGATACTTCGTAAATGTACTTGATTTACTGTTATTGTTAAAGTGGATATTTTTGCGCTACATTTATTTTCGTGCTTGCAAACAACTAGAAACAATTATGCTTCTTCAAACCATATCTTGTGATTACAAAGTCCAAATGCCTTCAACATGGTATCATTCCAAAACTTAAAATGTGCTCTTTCAAGTCATACCGATAACCCAGAGGGGACCTCTGGCCCCCAACATGTCCATTTTGATGTGACGGGTCACAATTGTGTTTCACTTGTTTTACAAATAATAATGATCGTTTTTGTTTATCTTCACCACAGCATGCAGCCAATGGAATCTATAGAATAAATGTGAAATCCAATATACGAGTAGAAGATTTAAGTCCATCTATAACTATCAAGAACTGTGTGCAACCGCTTAGGTAAGTGTGAAAATAAACAAAGGCCTTTCACACCAACAACTGCAGAAAATATGCAAGAAATTTATGTAGACTTGCATCAAGTCCGTCAGACACATACAACAACGGTATAGTGTAAAAATTGATTCAAAATGGTATAGGTATAGTGTGAAAATTAATTCAAAATGTATAAAACAAACCAGTGAAATAGGAATTATCATATTTCTGGCTTAGTCAGCACGTAAGTGTTATAATTTTCAAAACAGCACAATTTTTCAGAAAATTGTTTCAACAATTCTATGTAAACTTCAATATAAGTCTATACCTAATCAGACAACAAACAGCATCATCAAGATTTGATCACACACAAGTTAAGTACCCGAATGAAGTAGCTTCCAATCAGCAATTTGAGTTTCACACCCCTGGTTACATTTCTATGTATTTTATACATGTACTTTTACAGACCCAACGACTGTAAACTTCGTCCATTAGGAGCCCGAGATATGTTACCGAACGGCAGACAAATCTATGAAGTGGTCCTTACTTACAACTTTCATCAGGTAAGACATGCAGTGGACAAAAACAATGGTGCTGAGGCCAAAAATATGTGTTTGTTTGTCCACAGATGCCCTTTAAAGGGTAGGGTCAGGTCGGTTATCATCATCATCGGTCGTCCTTGGACATAACAGTGGAAGCAGCTGACACATATTGGTACCATGTAGCTATATTCATCATGAGCTGTGGAATATAACTTAATGTCAAGACCCATGTCCTTTGCTATGCCGTCAGGATAGGTAGTGTTTTTCTTGCCACGGTTATAGAATGGCCATATTCAGGAGTCCAGAACATCAAGTGGGAGATTGGCTGGTCCTTATTAGTGCATGATAGGGTCAGATTTGTTGTTGTTGTGATCAGTGGATTTGTAAATCACATTTGAAAGATGTATAATAGTTGCTAATATTAAATCACTTCATTCATGTTTTAGACTAGTAAAGAAACCGTTTTCTAAATATTCTAGTGTATTTCCGGTAAGCAAAATATTCTGGAGGGAAACAAATCTGGAATTTCCAAAATTAGGGTCGGTATTCATTTTTTTAGTCAGTCTTCAAAATTAGGGTAGATCAGAAATGGAGGAAAAAACAATTATTTTGGCCGTAATTTATCTATTGACCTTTCCGGTGAGCTGATTGTCTAGATAGGTTTGGTGGCATTGGTGTACGGAATAATAATAATTAGAAATGTTTATAACTCTGAATGCAAAAAAGCCTCTGGGCGGTTGATAACATTTACAATACATAACAAGAAATATAATGAAGGTATAAAAATGTCAATAGTGATTTAAAATATAGCATTAAAATATGACCAGCGCAGTAATAAGAGTAACAGTCATGAAAGGTGTTTTGAAGGATCAATACCATGGCGGCACTTAAAGTCACATAGAAATGATGGTCCCGTGCATCGGAAGAGCTATCCCGAGCACGTTAAAAGGTCAGGCTCCTTCAAAAAGAGTAAGGGATCATCCCGGGTGCACACACACATCGGGCATCCCTTTAATTTAGTGCTTAAGTCACTATTGGGTTTGTCCTGGCTCTTTAGCCTAAGTTATAAATAAATAAATAAATACATAAGTTGAGACCTATGTGTGATACATTGATGCGTCAGTAGCCAGTGTAATTCGCAAAGAGTTGGGATGATGTGGGTGTTTAGTTTAGTGAGTGTTACAAGTCTTGCTGCGGCATTCGGAGTCTTTGAAGACGTTGGATATCTCTATGCGTTCCTTAAGGACACCTTTTAATTAATAAATATAAACATTCTTAGGTATTTAGTCTAATAGACAACCACATAATTATACAATCCGAACTTTTCTTATTGTTAGCAATCACAGTTCACAGCGCAATATTTTGGTTCTAACTGGTTCTGCATATATACTTGCCCCTATCTCTTACACAGAGCAAGACATCAGAAATAACTCCAAACTGTCCACAACTGAGTGATCTCCTGTATGAGTCCGAGTATGAGAGTCAGATATGGCTGTTATTTGACGGCAACAAACAGTACATGGGAGCTGGAGACGCATATCCATCACAGGTAGGTGTCACATTCCACAATTTTCAAATTACCATTGGGTTTTTTTCTCAAATACTGTATTTACTCTATTAAACACACCCCAGGGCACTGCATTTTTCAAAAGGGGGGGCGTTTATTTGGGGTCAATTTTTCGAGCGCTAGTACCAATAAACCACCGCGATGTCGACTTGTTTACATTGCTGAAGAGATTTATTTTCATTGTACAAGGGAATAGGGATCCAGTCTCCCTAAGTTGCTCAAATATAATTTTCCTATACCACGCCGTGTTGAACGTCACTCACTACATCGCCGCTGTGTTGTCGATCCAGAACATGAATTGCGCTGCATCTCACATCATATTTTTACTGATTTTATCGCAAAAAGGTATTCATCTAATGTTTTATAGCTTAAGAAGCTCAACTTTGCAGGCAAATTTGTGCATTTTAGGACAAGAAAAGAGACTTTCACGTACCTTGTTATATCCAATTTGTATGGGGAAGGTCTAACCCTACCAGTCTGTTTTTTAACAAACACAAGAATTTATGAGAAGTTTGAACAAAGAAATCGCCGCTCTCCCAACGTGATTCGATCCAGGGACCCCCCGCACATCGAGCAAATGCAAGCCACGGCTATCCGCTTCATGTTCGTGCGGTATATTGCGCTCACCAGATATAGGCTCGGCCGATTACGTTATGGAAAACCCTCCATGAATGCGCTGGAAGGGTTGTGGTATTTGGTCGTGTTAGGGTTAACACTGTTCAACTAACCTCCCCCCGTTCCCTTTGGTCTTAGGAATTTTGAATAAAGATTTTTAACTCACCCTGTATAATAAATGTACACATTGTGTCTATATTACATACAGTACACAATGAAGTTAGACAAAGGCGACTACACCCTGCGTCTACAGGTGCGTCACGAGAAGAAAGAACTGCTGGACAAACTCAAAGACATGGTCATGCTCATCGATCAGAAACTCTCGTCCAGTCTGAGCGTCGACACCTACCCGACCATAGCTGGCGCCCTCCTTGGTAAGACTAAATTCACGACGATGTCGCTTCAGCCCGGCACGTCGGCGTCGGTGTTTGTACCGCCGATTCCGGACGATAAGCTTCCAAAGGGGGCGTCCTTGGGACAGATGCTGACGGGGACGGTGACCTATGGCAAAGGGGACTTGGCTAAAGGGGTAAGTGCGTTTATATATGTGTTTTACCCCGCAGGACTTAAGTACAAACATGATGTCAGAACATTTTCTACCGAGCGCATCTTGTTGTCAGGTGTGTAATATTAACGCTCTTTGTGTGTGTACTCGCACGATCAAAGATGAATGATAGTATTGATGTGCCAACTGATGCACTTTTATAATCCGGACCATAGACTCTGAGGTCATAAAGTGTCTGTTTTCATGCTGTTAGTCTGCTGTCATTATTGACTAAGCAACGCCATGGGATTTACATCAAAACAGTGCTTTAGGTCATATGTCATAAGTTGGTGTAAAAAAATTACACTTTCAAAATTGAGGAAACTTCACCAATTTTGATTCAAATCTACATTGCTTGTGACCTTTTGTTGTGTACATCAGATCTACACGGAGTAAAAATATTTGAAAAGCTATCACTACACGAATACCAGATATGTCAATGCCATGTGATATTATACAGGGTGCGCATTAAGTATACAGGGTGAAACATAAGAAATTAGTTCAGAAACAACATTTAATCTGATCTCTGATGTGGAACAATATAACTTGAATATGTTTTAACACACAGAAACCTGTTAAATGTACCTTCAAAAATAAACTAATTACTATATTTTTGGTGACAAATGATATATTTTTAGATATGTGTGTTATTGATTGTGATACCTGTGCAGTTTGAGATGCCTATGAGTCATTGTTTTAAATATATAAGACTTTAAAGAAGACACTGTTTTGACCGTTTTGTGTGTTAACTCTATTTTACGAGTTTCAAAAGAAGCAATTTTTGTCAAAATTGGAATCTGCCATTTTTAGGTCGTTTAGGTCGTCCGTAGGAAGAGACCTTATGGCAGCATCCTTCGTGTGTAGTCTGTGTGTGTGTGTGAGGGGGTGTGTGTGTAGTGTGTGTCAACAATTTGGTATACACTTTTTTCAACAATTTGGTATACACTTTTTGTTTTGTCCATTTCTTTTCCATACAATGTCCAATTGCAATCAAACTTCGGTCATAGATGCAACATGGGAACCTTCATATGTTAATGAGGTCAAAGGTCACATACCAAGGTCAAAGGTCATCCGAGGTCAAGATGTATATGTAAAAGTGGCTGCATATGTAAAATTGATTACATTTGTCCATTTCTTTTCCATACAATGACCAATTGTAACCAAACTTTGGTCATAGATACAACATGGAAACCTTCATATGTTAATGAGGTCAAAGGTCACATACCAAGGTCAAAGGTTATCTGAGGTCAAGATGTAAATGTAGAAATGGCTGCATATGTAAAATTGATTACATTTTTCCATTTCTTTTCCATACAATGTCCAATTGCAATCAAACTTCGGTCATAGATGCAACATGGGAACCTCCATATGTTAATGAGGTCAAAGGTCACATACCAAGGTCAAAGGTCATCCGAGGTCAAGCTGCATATGTAAAATTGATTACATTTGTCCATTTCTTTTCCATACAATGACCAATTGTAACCTAACTTTGGTCATAGATACAACATGGAAACCTTCATATGTTAATGAGGTCAAAGGTCACATACCAAGGTCAAAGGTTATCTGAGTTCAAGATGTAAATGTAGAAATGGCTGCATATGTAAAATTGATTACATTTTTCCATTTCTTTTCCATACAATGTCCAATTGCAACCAAACTTCAGTCATAGATACAACATGGAAACCCGCATATGTTAATGAGGTCAAAGGTCGCATAGAAAGGTCAAAGGTCATCTGAGGTCAAGATGTAAAATTTAGTACACTTTTTTTTTGTCTCTTGTTCATTTTTTTTTGTCTCTTGTTCATTTTTCCATACAATGACCAATTGCAACCAAACTTGGGTCACGGATGCAACATGGAAACATTCATATGTTAATTAGGTCAAAGGTCACATACCAAGGTCAAAGGTCATATGAGGTCAAGATGTAAAATTAGCTGCATATGTAAAATTAATTACATTTAAACAGGTGAAGTACAATTGCAACCAAACTCCAGGATGTTTATTTTATTTTTTATATCCTGGATCCGCTAGTGGTCTAACCTCTTTCTTTCTAGATGCCTGTGGTTTGAGATCCACCTTGTTTTTAATCTACCCATATAAACGGACGACCTATTTGGGACCGCTGTCCCTATTTTTACAGAAAAGTTTTGTCAGAAACGTCTGAACTTTAAAATGTAAAATCCATTATAAAGCTAAATATATGTTAATGTCAGAAACATGAGCATTTTGACCAGGAACAATAGAATCATAGCTAAATAAATGCACCTGTCCCGGAATGAGCAATTCTGGGACACCCTATATCAAGCATGTGCAACCTTTTCTACCACCCGGGCCTCATTGTGATTTTGAGATCCATTCGCGGGCCGCAGTGATTGTCAAACATTCCAAAACATGTCTGGAGGAGGGGTTATAGGGGGAGGGGAAGTCCATTGCTCATTGAATACCCGCTTCTCTTCGTGAAATTTCCTCTTTACTCGCTATTGCTGCTGCAAGTGCCATTTTAACCAGGAATGTTAACACGCAATCACGCCTCGAGTTATATTTACTAAATGCAGCGCGTCACCCTACTAATTATAAGGGAGCACACCACTAAGTCAATCCGTAATTTGTGTAACCTAGGGAATTCCGGTTAAAACGGGCCGCATCAATGGGAATTTTGGGATTGCTTCGCGGGCCGCAGATTAGAAGCCGGCGGGCCGCATGTGGCCCGCGGGCCGCAGGTTGCACACGCTTGCCCTATATGGTCTAAGAGACCAAATGTGTATCCATTGATTGACACCAAGGCCTGTATATGGAGGAGGGTCAAGTTAGTGATTTGGGTCATGGGGGAGGGGGGCTTAGCTATTTGTAGGAATTTTCAACTTTTCATTTTTGCATATGATGAACAATGCGTTACCTATGTGGTGTGAATGTGTTACAAATGTGATGATACATATGTGTTACTCATGTGGTGTGTGGGGGTGTATCACCATTGTGATGCATATGTGTTACCCATGTGATATACATATGACACCCATGTGATACCCATGTGATATACCTGAGTTACCATGTTATGTACGTGTGAACCATGTAGTGTACGTGCGTTACCCATGTGATGTATGCATGACACATATGGTGTTGCTATGTGTTACCAATGTAATGTAAATGTAAGCCTATGTTTGTTATCAATTTTGTATAAATATGATACCCTTGTGATGTACATATGTTACCCATGTGGTATATATGTGATACCCATGTGATATACAGGTGTTGTGATACCCATGTGATGTAAATATGTTAGTTACCCATATGGTCACAAATTAGTCTGCAGCGCATAAGAATTTCATGCCAATGAATAACTTCGAAATTGTAATGTATTTTAAGTGTTGTTTGCTAGTATGTGCATTCCTCATAAGCATGGTGGTCTAGTGAAACTGGTCAGAAGTCACTATCAATTTGATCAAAGTATTTTAAAATTAGGGTCATTTTTTAACACCATAAAAAGGTTTTCATAAACTGCTAAACATAAATATATGCATAAAAAAAACATCTACCATAAGAATAGCAATCCTTTCTCCAGATATGTATGACCTCTCACACCTTGGTATGTGACCTTTGACCTTGGGGTCAAGATTTTTAAAAATTATATCTAGACAGGTTTATTATGTTTGTTTATCAGACAAACCCCCTAGATTGGTCGTCTTCCCTGCCCTCCTTATAAAATGCATGACCTTTGACCCCTTGTTCTATGTGACCTTTGACCTCCAGGGCAGGAGGAAGCGTGGCGATCAGGCTGGCTGTGTGTTAGAGGGCAGACGAAACAGGGGATTGGGACCAGTAAGTGTCTGCTGCAATGGCTAGGCATGCCCCTCTAACAGGGCTTGAAATAAGATTGAGCTGGGAGCAAATTTACCCCTGCTATAGGCACTGTCATAATGCTATGGACGAAATTCAAGCTATTTCATGCGAGCCTGTTTTGTTGTTGTTCGCGGAGCTGCGTCCAGCTGCATGAAATGCGAGAACAACTATGCATGCATGCGCATGATGATTTCAGGATTGACCAATCAGGATGCGTGGCCGTTCGTCCGCCGCGTGCACACACACAGGCACATACTTAGGAATTGTTTGAATTATGTCCATAACATTATGACGCAGACTATAAACCTCAAAATGTCCCTGGTTAGTATGTAAATTGTGTCACCAGGAGCAAATTTTACATTGAAAAATGCCCCCTGGTTATTCTGTTGCATTCATCTTCAGAGTGACATATTTCTAAGGTTGTACCGTCTTCTGACAAATCGCTTCTGATCTTGAAGGAAAATCTGTAAACATCGGGAATGTGTGTAAAAATAGCTCCTGGTTCGTAAATCCTTATTTCACCCCCTACCCCCTAATGCTGCCGCCATATTTTCTTTTGGTTATGTGTTTGTTTTGCTTCTTATTGGTATACATCTGTAACAATTTTGCTTCTTATTAGTATTTATGTGCAACAATTAGATTGAAAAATAAGTTGTTGTGCAGACCTGACAGTTTATTTTCACTCTTTAAACCATTATTTTGAATATCAGTCTACATGCTTCCATTATTTTGAAGTACCTAGGAATCATATTCCTCTATAACTCAAAATATATTTATGATTTATGATCAGAAATGTAAATCTGCAAGAAAATCTACTTTCTAAAAGAAAAATCATGAATAGAGGGCGCCCCTGGAAAAGATTACATAGTATGCCTTTAATTGAAGGTCCAATACACGCCACTTGTGCAAAAGGGGTCCATACCTGTTCTGTAGTCTCTTGACGCACAGAATAAACATACTTGAGAGGTAATTTTCATAAAAGATATTTGAAAATTCAATTTTTGTTTATAGATATAAATATTCACAAACTAATCATGCCCGTTCATAGGCTGATTTGTTCCCACAGGAATATTTCCCTACAACCTCATCCCCAGAGTCACAGTAATATTTCCCTACAACCTCATCCCCAGAGTCACAGTAAGGTGTAGTCAAATCATGTCTGAACTGAATATACCTTACTGTGACTCTGCGGATGAGGTTGTAGGGAAGAAGTTACAAATATTCCGGAAAGAACAAATCAGCCTATTAACTGGCATGATTAGTTTGTTAATATTTATGAGGTGTAATATAATACAGTCTGCATACCAACCCATCATTTTTAGCACTAGACTCATGCATTCTCAATAGCCCAAAACTGTGCCCCTCTAAACCATGGTAGCAAAGACCATAACGGTTTTACCGTCTATGCAAAGACCTGGCTCTAGTGTTGGGACGGCACTAGAACTTGCATCGTCCTTGCCTACCAGTTTGTACGCAAGCAATTAAGAAGGGGCCAGACTATTTTACCTTCAATATTGGTGGTAGTTTCCCTTATCTGTTATAATGATAGTGATATAACAGTCAAATAAATGACAGCTGGATTTTAAAACTGACCAATCTCAGCTTTGGGTGGCTGTCACTATCATCCAGAATTGAAATTGATATATTGTTGAATACCAGACCTTTGTGGGTAAACGGAATGTTAATTTGAGGGCCCATGGGGTTAATCACATTGGTGGTGGAAACTCCAGAGCTCCCTTGAATCGCATCTTGCTATGCTCGCAGATCGATACCAGAATTAGTAATTTGAACAGAAGGGCAGTTTATGAATGTTCTGATCAATTTTCGGAGTTCCTTTAGTATACCCTACCACTGCATGTCTTCAATGGGGACTTTAAAGAACGACCCATACACTTACACAGTGAGGAATACAAATGGTAGGGTATTCTAAAGCTTACCCCAATTTTCTAAGTCAAAGTACCACATTTAAACCACTAAGGCTATATTAAAAAAATCTTGTGTCTCAAAGCTCTTCAGTTTTTCAAAACCTAATGTGGAATGCGGGGTTTTTTTAAGGTGTTTTTTATTTTATTAAATATAAAATATTGAAATCCTTGTAAAATTGACCTTTTGTATTTAATAAAAATGATGTGATCAATGAAAAATCTGTGGAATTTTGGTTTTTTGGAGTTTTTTTGAAAAAAGGAAGATATATATATATATACAAGGAGAGTTGCATGTCTTCTTTCGTCACGTAGAGTGCTCAATCCTTTCGGAGAGCAATAATATACGGGGAAGAAGAATACAAATAAATTTACTCCATATTTATTTCACAACAGTCTGTTTCGCCCAAAGGCTCATCAGGTGAATGAGAGACTTACTATAGAAAAACATTAGGTATATCAAGAGACATGGATGGATGCACACAAAGCAAAGTGTTACAAAATATGATCAATTGTGAGTCAACTGAGTGTAATAGATAAGTGCATGGATTAAAGCACTCAAGAGGGAAGTCATGACAAAGCATAATACATACAATTAGCTACATAATCAATGGGGGTGGAAGACAGGTAGATTGGGTATTATGAGGCATCAATGTTCTTAAGTAGGAACTTGTTGGCATGGCGACATTTACTGATTAGTTCAGATTTAGTGTTTAGAGTTATCGATTTGTCCGCGGTAATGATGAAATACTTTTCCCACAGGCATAGTTGGCAGCGTTTGGAGACATTAGAATAGGAATTTGAATGTTTGAGGATTGACCATGTAATGTTGAAATCCATGTTGTTGTCCTTGAGTTTCCAAACATGTTTGCTGAGTGCAGTTTGCTTCCTTTTGTGGTCCAGTTTGAATGATGATTTGTGATTGTTCCACCTTTTTTTGAATGTAGTGTCACATAATCCAATGTACAATGTACAATTTGGACACGCTGCCAACTATGCCTGTGGGAAAAGTATTTCATCATCACCGCGGACAAATCGATAACTCTAAACACTAAATCTGAACTAATCAGTAAATGTCGCCATGCCAACAAGTTCCTACTTAAGAACATTGATGCCTCATAATACCCAATCTACCTGTCTTCCACCCCCATTGATTATGTAGTTAATTGTATGTATTATGCTTTGTCATGACTTCCCTCTTGAGTGCTTTAATCCATGCACTTATCTATTACACTCAGTTGACTCACAATTGATCATATTTTGTAACACTTTGCTTTGTGTGCATCCATCCATGTCTCTTGATATACCTAATGTTTTTCTATAGTAAGTCTCTCATTCACCTGATGAGCCTTTGGGCGAAACAGACTGTTGTGAAATAAATATGGAGTAATGATTTATTTGTATTCTTCTTCCCCGTATATATATATATATTTTTTTTTTTTATAACGCGCATCAATTAGCTAACACGCGTGGGAGCTTTGAGACAAATGATTTTTTTAATATAGCCTAAGCTGTATTCTTTTTTTCTTCTTCCGTTTAATAACAATGTATTTTTGTTGAAGTCGCATATTTTCACTGTTCGCTGATCATTTTGTTTATTTTATTTTATTTTTCTTACATTCCTATACTGTAAAACACTTTTATTTCGCAATTTTAGAATTACTGCTATTTTATCGTGCATTTAGTATTTGCAAATATGGACATTTTACTGATTACTTTCAATGCAAATTTGTCAGTTTTGCAGGTATTTAATTTTGCGAATCCACATCTCGCGTGAAATTTCGCAAAATTAGATGGTTTTACAGTACATAGTGCAAAACATTGTTAACATTATAAATTAGTAAAATAGTTTGAATAATTTGCTTTAACAAATTGCCATACATGCTTATGGCATTTTCAAATAAAGTGGATTGTGGGTGCAAAACACCTATCTGACTGATAGCTGCCTTATTTAAAATATTGCTGGTGCTCAACAACGTGTCCTTCTAAAACCCCACAAATGACGAATAGCAGCTATTGGTGTAGATAAGGCGTTGTGGCACTTAACGCTCAAATTGTGATGCACTCAAAACTATTTAACTGTTTACTTCTAATATTTGGTGTCATTTGTGTAAATTCACTCCTGTGTATGTATAGTGGTGGTGTTTTGTGTACACATTTTGGGGTTTTGAATTGGTAATTTATCACATTTGTTTGCAATACGACAATTAGGTTGATTACTTATCCCCACAACAATGTGCCCTTGTAAAAACCCACGAGTTACTGCTATTGTAGATACGGTGGGCGTTGTGGCACTAAACGCTCAAATTGTGATGCACTAAAACTAGTGAACTGTTTACTTCTTATAGTTGGTGTCATTTGTGTAAATTCACTCCTATGTGTGTAATGGTGGTGTTTTGCAGGTGTTTTGTGTACTCATCTCTGGGTTTTGAATTGGTAATTTAACACATTTGTTTGCAGTACGGCGATGAGATTTATTACTTATTCCCATGACTACCGACAACTGCACCCTTTTTCCGTCAGTTTATTTTATTTGTTCACATTTATATACAGTATAAGTTAAACCATTTGGAACAGTAGTTAGGCCAAACAAAGAAGATAGTTTGTCTCAGAAACATTTTGCAATCTATAAGCTAAGTGCTGTGCGATTTGTTTTATTTGTTTTTTTGCTAACCAAAGCTTCAGAGAACCATTTAAAAAAAAATCAAACAAACAACAACAAAAAATCAACAACAAAAAATCAAACAAAAATCCAATAAAATAAAATGGTTATTTTAGGCATCTGCGCATAGACCTACACGCCGTAGCTCATTTCACATACCAATGCGGGCGGGCTTCTGAGACAACCTTCTTTGTTTGGCCTAAACACAACTGTGCCAATTTTCTTTCTTTTTCAGTTATTATTATAGAGCATCTTTCTCTATGTTATCATTCAAATAACAACAATAGCAACATAGCTACTGCATGTATGTTGATATTGATCTATACTCCATTTTTCTTCCTGTGGAAGGCGCAGCATTTACGTACGCAATGTGTATTTATCTTCCGTCTTTCTACGGGTGTGTATACGGCAGCGTCTCATACTTTGAAATTTGACATGTTTCAGGGGCCGAGTTTTAAGGCGCGCAAGACTGCGCACCTTAAACTGTCTGTGACAGCGCGATTTATCGCACACCTTGTGATTGTCCAAAGCTTATTAATCTGATCCCTCCACACGATCGACAGATCATGCAAGAGTGCTCTCTTTGAGAGCTTTTCTATAAAAATGAAACAGACAAAGTCGCCCAAAATCCTCGCAAAAAATGTTAAGCCCTGCATTGATAAAAAGATCGCATAGCGAGAAAAGCATTTTTAGATCGTCGTGTAAGCTATGTGGGCTACTGAGCCATTCAACGACAACTCTCATCATTATAAAACCTGTGAGAGACTGACATGTTAACACTGTACAATTGATGCAGAATAATACCCAGAATGCACTGTCATTCTTTTTATCGGTATTATATGTCATGCTCATCGTTCAACCGGTCGATTTGACAAAGAACAAAACAATCATGCGTTTGTTTTGTTGATGTTGGAAACAAGCGCAGCGATCACCGATTGTTTTCCGATAAGTGTAATTTTATGAATCTAAACAAAAATGCTCTTCTTGATTACCTGGGATTAGAGCTTTTTGTTTACTCTCCTACTGCTCCTCTTAAAGGCTCCAGGAGAGTTCTTTACTGCTCTCCTGCTAATTTCAAAACTCAGTCCCTGATGTTTAAAAAGCTACATGATTTGGATGATTCAAACACATGTAGCGAAAATTACAGTGACCCTTCAAACCTTTTATCTGATTTTACAATTATACTTATCACTGTGCACATGGAAAATAAATGTATATCCTCCGCCTTAACACTTTCCATCCACGCGGCTATTGTTTTGCCATATACAAAACAGATTTGTCAGAAACCTTTCCCAACTTTCAAAGTCTATCTCAAGAATTACTGAACCAAAACTATGCATGTTTGTACTAATATTAATACATTTGTCATGGTGATTCCAAATACGGTGATGAAATTCAATAATTTTGACATTTTTGAAAAATGTTGTGACATTTTGGGACTGTCGTATGCCGCGTAAAAAGTGTTAATAACTTCTTTTTTCTATTTCAGTGGTATCGTAACTCTGCACTAATTTTAATACTCAGCTTATGTTAACTTGATATTGTTTGCTTTTGTAATGTTATCAAATAAAATTGGAAATTCTGTATTTTTGACTTCTTCGTTGACTGAATTTACATGTGGATAAATGAACACTTTTAGAACCTATAGTTTGATCCAAAACAGCAGGGAATTATTACATGAGAGCGTTGGCGCGACAAGGAGCACTGTGCATCAAATGCGTGCCGCATGCATGTGGCCAAAATTGTGCTCGTACGCTTGGATCACTTTTGCAAGAGGAGACATAAAAAACTATACATTTCCTGCCAATTTTGAACTGATTGAATTATAGTTAAATACATTATGAGCACTATAGTTTGATCAGTTTCAAATTGGCGAAGCCGCATCACGGCAGTGAATGAATACAGAAAGATGCGGGCGCACATGAAGGCAACTGGCGCTCTGTGCATTGCGTGCATGCGACCAATACCGCGTGCGTATGGCCATAATCGCGGGGCGTACACTTTGATTACTTTTGCGCGTAGAGATATAAAAAATGAATATTTCTCGCCAAATTTGGAACTGATTGAACTATAGTATTTGATGTACAGATGTGTGTAACCAAATAAAATGTTTATCATATTTGTTTATTTTTATTTTCGTCTCTTATCAAACTACAGGATTCCTATCCGTTCATATACGTGTTGACGCAGACGCCGCACAAACCGCATCCCGCGAAGGTAGAGAAAACCAAAGAGAAAACCAAAGAGGATGAATTCCAGGAAGCGCTGAGAGATCTCAAGATCAACTGGATATCAAAGTAAGGGCTCGTGTGGTACAATATTGTAGCACTGTCTGGTTTTGTAGTGTCCAGGAAGGTTAGGGTTAAAGTTGGATCCATAGTTCCCCTCCCTTAGTCCCTTACACAGATCCAAGGATGAATTCCAAGAAATAGGCTCCCACCCTAACCCTCTTGAATCCTGGCACCCAGACCCATTCAGAGGGTCCAAAATCCACTTGATATCTGAGTAAGACCTAATCACCCTCCCAGCCCACCGAGACGAAAGGATACATTTTGAGAAGCATTCAGGTAGAACCGGACCCAACTGAATATTTAAATAAGGGACATAGTTCCTTGCTCAGCCCCTAAGACTCAAGGATAAAATATTTAGAGAGTCCAAGATCAAGTAGATATCTAGCCAGTAAGACACATAGTTCCAGTGGGGGGGGGGGGGGGGGGGGGGGGGGGGCACTCATGTATAAAAGTTATAAAAGTTGTAATCATCCATGTGAATCCACTCTAAAAAATTACCCTTAAGTTGGATTCTCAAAGAAGTAAAAGTGACCCATAGCAAGGATTATTGCTCGACGAATCATACTCAAGGCAAAGGATACTGATCCTCAAGATGGAGTTTTAGACTCAAATGAACGTATCAAGTAATTGTGTGATTCAGTTTTTGTCTCGCCTGATGTAATCAGAAAGAGACTATGTTATCACTATTTCTGTCCGGCGTCCGCCGTATGCCGTCCGCCGTCAGCCGTGTGCTAAGAAATACCTTTGTGACGCGATATCTGGAGATCCGTAAGGCCTATCGTGATGGGACTTGGTGGAGGGAAGGGGGTGGTGCGTTCTGTTGCTCATTGATTTTTCAAGGTCATCGGGGGTCATACAAGGTCATCTGGGTCAAATATGCTTAAAACTTTTGAGACGCGTTGTGACGCGATATCTAGAGATCCATAAGGCCTATCTTGATGGGACTTGATGTCAGGGAAGGGGGTGGGGTGTTCTTTTGCTGATTAGATTTTCAAGGTAATTGGAGGTCATTCAAGGTCATCGGGGTCAAATATGGGGTCAAATAAGATCCGTAAGGCCGATCTTGATGGGATTTGGTGGAGGGAAGGGGGTGGTGTGTTCTTTTTTGCTGATTAAATTTTCAAGGTCATCGGAGGTCATTCAAGGTCATCGGGGGTCAAATATGGGGTCAAATAGATCAGTAAGGCCTATCTTGATGGGATTTGGTGGAGGGAAGGGGGGTGGTGTGTTCTTTTTGCTGATTAAATTTTCAAGGTCACCAGAGGTCATCGGGGTCAAATATGGGGTCAAATAGATCAGTAAGGCCTATATTGATGAGATTTGGTGGAGGGAAGGAGAGTGGTGTGTTCTTTTTGCTGAATAAATTTTCAAGGTCATCAGAGGTCATTCAAGGTCATCGGGGGTCAAATAAGATCCATAAGGCCTATCTTGATTGGATTTGGTGGAGGGAAGGGGGATGGTGTGTTCTTTTTGTTTTTAATTTTTCGGGGTCATCAGGGGTCAAATATGGGGTCAAATAGATCAGTAAGGCCTATCGAAACTTGAAGCTTGTGTGAAAGATATCAAAACCTGGTCCACAGCTAATGACCTTAAACTGAATGACGACAAAACTGAAGTTCTGCATATTACATCTCGCTTTAGAAACAATTCTGTTATTTCATCTATAAACATCAACGATGCTCTAATTGAACCAGCTTCTAATGCCCGCAATCTTGGTATTATTCTTCAAAATGATCTCATGATGGATGTCCATATCAATGATATTTGTCGTGCGGCCTCTCATGCTCTTTACAAGATAGGTCAAATTCATCGATACCTTGACCAGCCAACAACTGAAAGACTAATCCATGCTTTTGTGACATGTCGACTTGATAATTGTAACAGTCTGCTATTTGCTCTTCCTGAAACGCAGATCTCAAAACTTCAACGCATACAAAATTCAGCTGCTCGACTTGTTACTCTCTCCAAGATTCGCTGTCACTTACACTGGTTACCAATCAAATCACGCATTATGTTCAAGATTCTTCTATTAACTTTTAAATGTTCTCGTGGACTAGCACCTATGTACCTCCAAGATCTCATACAACATTACAAGCCCACACGTAATCTCCGTTCTCGCTCACAATATCTTCTTGCTCATGTTTCTTCACCTTCGACATCATATGGACGCCGTTCTTTTCAAGATGCTTCTGCTGAACTTTGGAATCAATTACCATATCATGTTAAATCAGCCGAAACTCTTGAACAGTTCAAATCATCGCTAAAAACTTACCTATTTAATGTTAATGCATGATTTTCCTTTTTGTCATGTCTTTTGTTACTACTACATGTATAGTTTTGTATATTTGCGTTTCTGTTTTATTTGTTATAGCGCATAGGGACTTAATTGTGTTATGCGCTCAATAAGCATGGTTTTATTGTCTCGCCTGATGTAATCAGAAAGAGACTATGTTATCACTATTTCTGTCCGGCGTCCGCCGTATGCCGTCCGCCGTCAGCCGTGTGCTAAGAAATACCTTTGTGACGCGATATCTGGAGATCCGTAAGGCCTATCGTGATGGGACTTGGTGGAGGGAAGGGGGGTGGTGCGTTCTGTTGCTGATTGATTTTTCAAGGTCATCGGGGGTCATACAAGGTCATCGGGGTCAAATATGCTTAAAACTTTTGAGACACGTTGTGACGCGATATCTAGAGATCCGTAAGGCCTATCTTGATGGGACTTGATGTCAGGGAAGGGGGTGGGGTGTTCTTTTGCTGATTAGATTTTCAAGGTCATTGGAGGTCATTCAAGGTCATCGGGGTCAAATATGGGGTCAAATAAGATCCGTAAGGCCGATCTTGATGGGATTTGGTGGAGGGAAGGGGGTGGTGTGTTCTTTTTGCTGATTAAATTTTCAAGGTCATCGGAGGTCATTCAAGGTCATCGGGGGTCAAATATGGGGTCAAATAGATCAGTAAGGCCTATCTTGATGGGATTTGGTGGAGGGAAGGGGGGTGGTGTGTTCTTTTTGCTGACTAAATTTTCAAGGTCACCAGAGGTCATCGGGGTCAAATATGGGGTCAAATAGATCAGTAAGGCCTATCTTGATGGGATTTGGTGGACGGAAGGGGGATGGTGTGTTCTTTTTGTTGATTAATTTTTCGGGGTCATCGGGGGTCAAATATGGGGTCAAATAGATCAGTAAGGCCTATCTTGATGGGATTTGGTGGACGGAAGAGGGATGGTGTGTTCTTTTTGTTGATTAATTTTTCGGGGTCATCGGGGGTCAAATATGGGGTCAAATAGATCAGTAAGGCCTATCTTGATGGGATTTGGTGGAGGGAAGGGGGGTGGTGTGTTCTTTTTGTTGATTAATTTTTCGGGGTCATCGGGGGTCAAATATGGGGTCAAATAGATCAGTAAGGCCTATCTTGATGGGATTTGGTGGAGGGAAGGGGGGTGGTGTGTTCTTTTTGTTGATTAATTTTTCGGGGTCATCGGGGGTCAAATATGGGGTCAAATAGATCAGTAAGGCCTATCTTGATGGGATTTGGTGGACGGAAGAGGGATGGTGTGTTCTTTTTGTTGATTAATTTTTTTCGGGGTCATCGGGGTCAAATATGGGGTCAAATAGATCAGTAAGGCCTATCTTGATTGGATTTGGTGGAGGGAAGGGGGGTGGTGTATTCTTTTTGCTGATTAAATTTTCAAGGTCATCGGAGGTCATTCAAGGTCATCTGGGGTCAAATAAGATCCGTAAGGCCTATCTTGATGGGATTTGGTGGACGGAAGAGGGATGGTGTGTTCTTTTTGTTGATTAATTTTTCGAGGTCATCAGAGGTCATCTGGGGTCAAATAAGATCGGTAAGGCCTATCTTGATGTGATTTGGTGGAGGGAAGGGGGTTGGTGTGTTCTTTTTGCTGATTATATTTTCAAGGTCATCAGAGGTCATCTGGGGTCTAATAAGATCTGTAAGGCCTATCTTGATGTGATTTGGTGTAGGGAAGGGGGTTGGTGTGTTCTTTTTGTTGATTAAATTTTTCAAGGTATTACATCCCTTGCATTAACTACAATGCATACCTCTGTGACAGTGCTACATTGTATCATATGTTTCATCAGCATTTCTTTCAAGTCACTTTTGATGAACAGGCGAGACGCGCCGTTCGAGAACCGCCTTGTTATTATTATTATTATTATTATCTTGATGGGATTTGGTGGAGGGAAGGGGGTGGGGGTGTGTTCTTTTTGTTGATTAATTTTTCGGGGTCATCGGGGGTCAAATATGGGGTCAAATAGATCGGTAAGGCCTATCTTGATGGGATTTGGTGGACGGAAGAGGGATGGTGTGTTCTTTTTGTTGATTAATTTTTCGGGGTCATTGGGGGTCAAATATGGGGTCAAATAGATCAGTAAGGCCTATCTTGATGGGATTTGGTGGAGGGAAGGGGGGTGGTGTGTTCTTTTTGTTGATTAATTTTTCGGGGTCATTGGGGGTCAAATATTGGGTCAAATAGATCAGTAAGGCCTATCTTGATGGGATTTGGTGGAGGGAAGGGGGGTGGTGTGTTCTTTTTGTTGATTAATTTTTCGGGGTCATCGGGGGTCAAATATGGGGTCAAATAGATCAGTAAGGCCTATCTTGATGGGATTTGGTGGAGGGAAGGGGGGTGGTGTGTTCTTTTTGTTGATTAATTTTTCGGGGTCATCGGGGTCAAATATGGGGTCAAATAGATCAGTAAGGCCTATCTTGATGGGATTTGGTGGACGGAAGAGGGGTGGTGTGTTCTTTTTGTTGATTCATTTTTCGGGGTCATCGGGGGTCAAATATGGGGTCAAATAGATCAGTAAGGCCTATCTTGATGGGATTTGGTGGAGGGAAGGGGGTGGTGTGTTCTTTTTGTTGATTAATTTTTCGGGGTCATCGGGGGTCAAATAGATCAGTAAGGCCTATCTTGATGGGATTTGGTGGACGGAAGAGGGATGGTGTGTTCTTTTTGTTGATTAATTTTTCGTGGTCATCGGGGTCAAATATGGGGTCAAATAGATCAGTAAGGCCTATCTTGATGGGATTTGGTGGAGGGAAGGGGGGTGGTGTGTTCTTTTTGTTGATTAATTTGTCGGGGTCATCGGGGGTCAAATATGGGGTCAAATAGATCAGTAAGGCCTATCTTGATGGGATTTGGTGGACGGAAGAGGGATGGTGTGTTCTTTTTGTTGATTAATTTTTCGGGGTCATCGGGGTCAAATAGATCAGTAAGGCCTATCTTGATGGGATTTGGTGGAGGGAAGGGGGGTGGTGTGTTCTTTTGGTTGATTAATTTTTCGGGGTCATCGGGGGTCAAATATGGGGTCAAATAGATCAGTAAGGCTTATCTTGATTGGATTTGGTGGAGGGAAGGGGGGTGGTGTATTCTTTTTGCTGATTAAATTTTCAAGGTCATCAGAGGTCATTCAAGGTCATCTGGGGTCAAATAAGATCCGTAAGGCCTATCTTGATGGGATTTGGTGGACGGAAGAGGGATGGTGTGTTCTTTTTGTTGATTAATTTGTCGAGGTCATCAGAGGTCATCTGGGGTCAAATAAGATCCGTAAGGCCTATCTTGATGTGATTTGGTGGAGGGAAGGGGGTTGGTGTGTTCTTTTTGCTGATTAAATTTTCAAGGTCATCAGAGGTCATCTGGGGTCAAATAAGATCTGTAAGGCCTATCTTGATGTGATTTGGTGTAGGGAAGGGGGTTGGTGTGTTCTTTTTGTTGATTAAATTTTTTAAATTAACATTACCTCATGAATATGTATGTCAGATGTGGCCCAATGAAATGTCTCACAATCGCAAATACTGTACGCGGGCGCAGGTATTTGAAACACAACAGATGACCGCCGCGCGAACCTTATTTGGCACAAGCGTACTTTGAACCGCAGCAGACAGCGCGCACATCACTCCCGACATCGCTGGCCCTGAACATGTTTATTTTGCAACTCATTTTTGGGCTGATTTTAAAATGGCGATAAAATCCGGATCTCGAGTGACAGAACAGCATAGACCTAATTTGCTGTACCTTGGAAAGTGGTGTTACATATACAATGCCAAAATGACTAAATGTTCACTGAAGATTACCCATGTTCCGGCTTTTGTCCAATAAAGAAAGCTTGTAGGCCTACATGTATTTAAAAAAGGGCTTTAAATTAAAGTTCTACTTCTGTATCGTCACCAGGCCTCAAATTTCGTCAATTTAGGGGCACGGCCACTTTGGCCTTAAAAATAACACATTTCGAAGGGCATCGAGGCCATGTTCTGGGGCACCAAGGCCAAACCAATATTGGAATAAAAGGGCACCAAGGCCATTTTATATTACATTATTTATACCATAATTTTACATGTAAACTTCACTAGGACTTTTATTAAATACTTTACAGCATGAAACGAGACAGTCTGTTTATTTTGTCAATCAACATATTTTAATACTGTATCATTGTCATGTTGTGAATTTGTGATGTTATATATGTACGTTGCTGTTGGAAAGCAGAGCAGTGAGCAATTGCGTAGCTAGAGACAAGGTGGATACATGTTTAAAAACAACCATTAGATAGATGAAAACTTTACACCTCGAATGGACTGTCACATCGTCATTTTTGTAAAATTTTAAAGCACATTGCACCTTTCAAAATCGGATTGAACTTGGAATAATTTGATCAAAGTTAAGTTTATCGGAACCCCCAACCGCGAGCCAAAAGGGCACACGGCCACTGTTAAAAATGTGATTTTTTTACTGATCCGAGGGCATCGCGGCCAGATGCGAGGGCATCGCGGCAATGGCCGCGATGTAATTTGAGCCCTGATCGTCACGTAGACTTGGTCGTCACTCATCAGTTGTTGTTGGTGCTTATTATAATTATGCTGATTTGTTTGTTTACTTCTGCAATTATTAACTTGAACTTGGGCCTTAATTCACATTCTGATATGATGATGGGCGGTCAGTGTCAATCGAAGTAATATTAATAAGCTTAAATTTGTACAGGTATAGGCCTAGGCCCTCGGACGAGGCCCTCACTCAAAACTGACTGTCATAATTGACTTTCGGATTGCGACGATTCCGGGAGACGATTTACCCGGACAGTCACCACTAATGATGATGATAGTCTGTACAATTAAAATTAAATTAACGCAGAGTCAGAGAGTAGAAGTCCGAAAATAATTTGAAAAATGTGTGCAGCAAAACCGCATTAATGATTGATTTTGTCTGGGGATTTTGTTTAAAAAGACTAAAACAAAGCCAAAGCACACCACGATTTGCAGGAATTTAGATAATTGCACTGGCACGATTTACTGAATATAGGCCTAGTTTTGTATGTAATCCCTTAAATCAGAAGAATCAGGCCGAGATCAGTTTACGATTTAGAAATCTACACTTCGCTACGGGCGGGCTTCGCTAGGCCTAGCCATAAACTTATACCTGCTTGGTAAAGAAAAGCGTAGGCATTTGTCAACAAAGAACTGACGGAGAATATATTCCATTCCAATCATCTACATGTTTTCTTTGGTCACAGAATTTATGAAAATTAATTCGCATTTATTTTCGTCCTTCACTTTAATTTGAATCGTTTTAGAGGCAGGGAATTACTCTGGCCCCTGAATCTGTTTACCATTTTCTGACGGCTTCTTCCCTGACAACAGTCGACCAATTATAATTTGATTAGCTAATTCGTAAATGACATATCTCATCAATATTCATATGACGTTATTTGGAGGTTGAGGGCCCGTGGGGGGTGGGGGTGGGGGCACTCAACTTTTTTTGGGTAGGGGTGTGCCGCACAGGGTCTCAAAAAGGGGGGCTACAGAACTGAACTGAGTGGATTTTATGATGAAATATAGGGTCTTAGGAACCGATTTTTTTCAAAAAAGTAGGTCTTGAGAACTGACCTATAGTCAATTTTGATTAGCAAGAATGCAAATTTTCTATTTTGTTTTGGCTTTAGAACGCAAAAATTTTGAAGAATTGGTGCTTTGGATCGCAAAATTTCGCAATTTTTGAATTTTCAATCAAATTGGGGTCTTAAGAACTGATGCAGGCTCAAAAGGGGGGTCATAAGAGCTAGCAGCAGAGGGTGAAAAGGGGGTCTTCAGCGTGGCACATACCTATACCCTTTTCCAATGTCAGTGCCAACCCCACCCCCATTGATTGATTCATTATTACCACAGGGAAGAACATCAAATGTTTTAAATCTGAAATATATTCCTCTTAGAATCTCTTTCAAAATTAGTTCTAAAAGGAATATTATCTAATTATATAACAAATATTTGATAATGAATGAGGTTAAATACTTTGTACTGGCTAATTTTCGGTACCGCCCCTCGGGAAAATTCCTTGGGCCTGAAACCATTTGTTTTGATTTTCCACAATTACCTCAACACAGCCAGTACGCAGTATTTAACCTCTAAATGTTGATACCCTTAAGCTTTTGTTTGTGGTTAACACACAAAATATTGATTTTTGTAGGAAATGGATAAAACAATACTAAACTGTAATACTGTAAAATCACAAGGAACAACAAAAGTTTACTTTGAAAGTGCTTTCAGGACAAAAATAACTAAAACAATTGACATTCTGCACCAGAAATGTCAATTTTCCATGTCGCTAAAAGTCACGTCTATATCACCCTGTACATTACCGCCTACATCAACAATGTCCATTCCGTTGTCAATTTTCATATCTTCATCTGATTCAGTCTCAAAATAATCTGAATTTTCAGAACTATGGTCATTAAATCCTCAGCAGAATCGCTATCATCCAACATGTTCAAAACTTGACTCAAAAAGTATACCGCAGCGCCATATTTCCATGTATTTTCGACGCAAAACGACACAAGGAATAACTTGCAAAAAGTGCTGATAAAAGTACTTGTTGAACCTGTTTAGGCATGCTACACAGCGCCAGTAGACCGGCTAATCGGGTTTATGGTACACACACAGTCGTGCCGGTAAACTGGCGCGTCTGGTTCAAAGGGTTAACAAGCCCGCACAGGCCCATGTTGTGGTCGAAAAAGCACCCTTAATTTACGTTTTTCTTACACACAGATGATTACAAGATTATACCTGACTGGCCCTCTATGCACATAGTCCAACCTCTTTTTGCACCTCTTCACTGAGGACAAATGTTCACCTTCCAACCCAAGCCAACCTTAACGATGTACACTTTTTTTTCGTGACCCCTATTCATCCCGATTCCACCCCATCAACAAAAAAAGTCATATTAAAAATGTATTTATCATTTTTCCACCTCAACAGACTTGAAGGTGATTCTTTGTTCGAGGAAGTGAATGAGAAATACCCAGAACACCTGCCCTTACACGTCGCTCAGATGAATACTAAGGAATCGCACAAGGTACGTCAAAATATGCCAATTAGGCCTGGAAATAGCACCCGCCCGCCTGCCCATAGAGGGTTACTTTTGCGTCCGGTGGGTGAAGAAGATACAAAAGTACCTGCCCGGCTTGTGGGTAACACATTTTAAACTCACAGTGTAGTGAGTTACACTGGCTGGTTGAATATCTGTCGGGCAGGTATTTTGTGTGAGTTAGCCCGACTGGCCGGTTGAAAAAATCTTGAGTGTTCCTGCCCTGCCCTGATGCCAATATTTATCTCCAATAAATTCCCTGGGTGCTACGGTCATGGAAAAGAGGATAGTCAGTGATTTATATTCATGGTTTAATCAGTTCCAAATTGGCGAGAAATATTTGGTTTTTATCTCTTCCCGCGCAAAAGTAATCCACGCGTACATCCGCTATTATGGGCACACATATTGTTGCGCTTGTTGCCTTCTGTATTCATTCGCTGCTGTAAGGCACGCATATTTTAAAAGTGTCTGACCCAATCAAATTTTGGTATCAGGAGAAAGCTGCTATTTTTCGCATCAACTTATCATCTGGAAACCATCCAAGGAAAGAGTTTACTGAACTTAGATCATACCTTTTATGGTTCTGCCTTATTTTCGGTAGTAATTTGCACAGTAGGGAATCCTAATCGTAACTATGTGCCATGCATGCAAGTTATTTGAATAACACAAAGGACACGGTTTAATCCAATATTTTCACCACAAAATTCATATTTTATATCAATGTTAAGCTTTTCTAATTTTTCTCATTTCTGTTTTTCAATTTGTGATTTTTCTCCTCAATAGGAACGAAGTAAGATTTTACCAGAAATCATCCAACTAGCGGACAAAGTGTTATCCCTCATAGACCTTTCAGCACTGGGTAGCCATTTAGCCATGAAACACGACTCAAGACCCGAAGCACCTACCATCAAAGTGTAAGTTAACCCAAGTGTTGCCAATAGAAATTACGCCCATGTAGCCCAATTGGGTGGGGAAGTGAAGTCCAACTATTCACAATGGTAAAACGTAGTAAAAATAAGCCTAAGCATCATCACAATGGTGAAATGTAGCTTATTTGCTGGTATCCAGTTGCCCACCTATTTGTATACAGTTGCCCATCTGTCATCAGTGTCACAGATTGTCTCAAAAGATTTTTAAAAACACAACAGATTTTTAAAAAACCACAAAAGATTTGGGGTTTTTTTAAAAACGATTTTTAAAGTGTCACCGATTGTGTCTACCGACAACTCTCACTAACATAGGAAAACCACAAACTCCGGATTTATTGTTCTCCACCATTTATTTCTTTAAAGAACATGGCTTTTTCAACAAAATCTTCTTACAAAATGAACTTATCATGTATGGCTTTTACATGAGATCAAAGGGTTCATACAATTCTTAGAGTTAAGATAGCATAGAAACATCTCAATGTTCAGAAAGACCCACAACGTAGATAATGTCTTTACATAGCTGTGACCATCTCTAATCTATGATCTAACTCTACTGAGACTTGGGAGTACTAATCTACTTGGTCTTTTTCACCAACGCATAGGAGAATAAAACATAAACATACATGATAATTTAGTATAGTGGCTTAATACATGATATGACTAGGTATGTCTTTCACAATCAGCAATGATTAAAAGTAGCCAAATTGGCAACAGTAGCCCATTGGGTGATAAAAAGTGGCCCAATATGGGAGTAACGTTTAAGCCCAAAATGGCACACTATAGTTCAATCAGTTCCAAATTGGCTAGAAATATTCGGTTCTTATCTTTCCACAGGCAAAAGTAATCCAAGAGCACGCCTCGCGATTATGGCCACATGCACACGGTATTGGTCGCATGTACGGGTCACGTATATGATGCACAGTGCGCTTGATGCCTTCATGCTCGCCAGCGTCCTTCTATATTCATTCGCTGTTGTAAGGAGGATTCGCTAATTTGGAACTGATAATACTATAGAGAGCATTTTTGATTGTTTCATATACCCATTTAATGAACAAACAGAAGCTGTATCATCCATTCAACAAAATGCATTTTCCATATTAAAGTCTTTTTTGACTCATTCTTTTCTGTTTGATGTTTGAAAATAACCAATCCTCACCATTGTTTTATTGATAGGGAGATGGACAAGCAGAAAGTATACCTAATCAACACCATGGTTGTCAAGGGAAGCGCCCTCGCAGACCGCATCACCAACCTGAGGGCTGAAGCAGACAAGGAACTGTCATCGTCATCATCGTCTGACGAAGAGACAGGTCTCCTGCAACAGATGGATGATGTGTTCCATGAATTGCAGAAATGGGTGGACATTGAAGATAAGAAGGTGGGTTGGCTGGTGGTGGGAGAGGGAGGGGAAGGGGCGGGAGGGGAAGGGGCGGGAGGAAGAGGTAGAGGTCTCCTGCAACAGATGGATGATTGTGTTCCATGAATTGCAGAAATGGGTGGACATTGAAGATAAGAAGGTGGTGGGTTGGGCGGAAGGGAAGGGGGCGGGAGGAAGAGGTAGAGATCTATTACAGCAGAGGGATGATGTGTACCATGAATTGCAGAAATGGGGGGACATTGAAGATAAGAAGGGGGAAGGGGCAGGAGGAAGGGGAAGAAAGAGGAAGAGGTATAAACATTACTTGCACGGTACAGATGGAACCATTGAAAGCGAGGCTCTCCCCTCATCATGCACTATCATGCCACACTGCGTCAGTGGTTTCACGCAGGTTTGTTCATCACATGACGCGGTTGGGCGTGCTGGTAAGAGGAAAGAGCCTCGCTTGCGATGACTTTTACTTATAGTTTTACTAGTTATAACTCCACAACAAGATACAGCTTTATAAACATTTTCCTGATGATTTCCTTCCATCTTCACGCAGGTCCTTCCATTTACCATCAAACACGCCCATGTGCACGGTCAAAATGGCCGGCGACTCAAGTACATGCTGAAACTCCACGATGAGTCCAGGAGCACCAAAGATCAGGAACGTAAATGTATTGAGGTAAGAAGCCACCTTTTGGAAAACATTGTGTTTTTATACTCGCTGTTACCTCATGTTAGGGGGGGGGGCGGTATAGTTCAATCAGTTCCAAATTGGCGAACCTATTTGCAGCAGCTTATTAATACAGAAGAGCGTGGGCACATAAAATGCCCGCATGGCACAACATGGCATGCGTAAGTGCGTATGTAAAAATAGCGAGATTACGCCTTGATTACTTTTGCGTGTGGAAAGATAAAAGCCTCATATTTCTCGCCAATTTGGAACATTTCCGACGATTTACTTCCTCTTTGTAAGTGTGGTAATCAGTCATCGAGGCCATTTGATTGTGTTCAAAATCAATGCACATTTGCTGGAGGAGGTATGCTCCAAAGCGTAGCCAGAGGGGGGCCCCCCCCCAATATTGACGTCGTGTCGGTTGAGATTGGCACTGTCGGTTCATTTGACCGGAGGAATCATGGAATTATGATGGTCAAAAGTACATATATGAAAAAAGCGTGCATAACAGTCGCCAAAATGCAATATTCTTTGGTACAAGCTTGTTTAGAACCAAAATGTACCTTAATCGTGCCAAAAACAGGTGTAAAGTCAAAAAAAATTGCGCGCTACGCGCGCATTTCTTGACTCATCACAATCTTGTCGGTTAATTTTCATTTATCGCCCCCCCAATATGAATAACCTGGCTACGCCACTGCTCCAAAGTAATAGAGAATATTCCTGGATATTATTCGTAGATCAGAAAATATTGTGGAAAAGCAAACTTGATATAGGTTCAAATATTTTACTAGCATGGGACTCTGTGTGGGCCTTTTTAAAGCTAAAGGATTGGGGGTGGGGGTGGGGGGGGGGGAATTGAATATTTTTTTAAATGTTTGTTCTTCAAAATGTTTGGAAAGTGTTTTCAAAATGTTTGGAAAGTTTTTTCAAAATGTTTGTAATTTTTTTCTTCAAAATGTTTGTAAGTTTTTTCTTCAAAATGTTTAGATTTTTTTTTCAAAATGTTTAAAAAAAACACAGAAAAAAACACCAACAGCACCCGACCAACTCTTCCTGAGAGGTCTGTTTGCCCGTAGAACAGGGTGGTTCTTTTTGCCTTATGGATATTGTTTATCCATTTTTAAACCAGATGATAATTATTAAACCTGATTAAATTATAAATCTGATTTAATCTGAGCAAATTTGGCGTTTCTCTATGTTCTTCATCCAATTTTGCAGGTCTACAAGCAATTGGGCTTGGATCACATGGCGAGACATGCAGAAAACTGGCTTCCAGTCAAATACCCGCCAAATTTTATTCCGTTTTAATAATATCAACCCAAGCTGCACCAACAACGCTGCAAGATCGGCTCTCCATGGCAACCATTTTAAACAGACCGTTACTGTGGCAACAGCTTTTTTAATTTAATCACACGCTCAATTTTACAGAAAATATATTGTTGTATCAACCTTGCGTATTTTGTAATCCGTTTGCCGTTTGTCGGGTAATAAGCTTGAAACAATATGCTGGCCTTATGACTACTTTCATTTGTAAGCGTTTCACTAAAATTATTATTCTTTTTTTAAAAGAGTGTCTTAGTTTTTTATGTACAGTAAGGCATCGGTGTTCTGAGGATCATTTGTAGTTCGTTTACCGAAGGAGGGAACTTTGACTTTCATTTTCTTGCATCAAGGTAGCCTTGTATATAAAAAGATTGCAGATCTTTCCTGGTTTGCCAAGTAAAATCTTGTGTATTTTTGGGCCTTTAACATGGTTACAAGGTGTCAAAGGAATGGGTTTCATCGGACCTTTTTCTTAAGGGTTTCATTTGTTAGATAAACCTTGACTGAGCGAGTTTGCCTTTCTCTCTTGTTACTATTACATAAAACGTTTTGGATACTGGATAAAACAACATTCCAAACAGCAGCTTTTTGCTGAAAGTCAGAATCAAGTGCGTGGACCAAAAACAAACAAAAATTACCCATTGATAAATTCAATCTTTCACGTAAGCGACTGGTCCTTCAAATTTATCTGTAATTTAGCAGTGATTGGAGTTCACATTATATTCAGCAATTACGGGGAACCAGCATAATAGAATTGTTGTTCCTGTATATGTGTGTGTTGATTCGCAATTTGTGGATAGTAACCGATCGCATTTAAGATGATAATTGTTACGACTCAAGACTTGAAGGACTCAGACTCAGCCATCGGAGCTCTAAGACTCGACCCGAGACCGGACTCGATTCCCCTAAAATGTTGGGTTTTTTCTGCTACTTGACGTAAAAATAATGTTTGGACATGTGACGACCTCTAACATTTGGTTATGAAATAATGTATTGTACAAACTTAACTTAAACAGTATGTAGAAAGATGTTTTATTAAAGCCAGGACATAGGATACCCAGAACAAAACAGGTAAAATTTAAAGAGGAACTCGAGGACTCGGACACAGGGACTCGGATTCAGACTCGGCCAGTAGAGATATCGGATGGGTGTGGACCATCAACTCCAGCCCTGAAATTGTCGCATTGATTGTGGCAAGGGATGGCTCTATATCTTATATTCTCAACAATTAGAATATTACTTATATTTAAGATGAGGACATTTCCACGCTAACGTTCATACTTGTCATGCGATATGTGGGGAAATATATAAAGCTAACAATATTTATTTCTCAAGCTTATGGTTTTATGTAAAGGAATACATGTGCTGTATTAATTGAATTTTGTCAGAATGCGACAGAATTGCCAATTGGTTGATCCGTGGAAACCACACTAAACATTTATTTTCATCATGCCTTACGAAAAATGTCTTGTATGCTGAATTCTGCTGGTGACGTATTTGTACAAAACTTTTGAGCGATATTTATCACATCTGTGCAAATAATATATGATGTACCTGTACATAGGATGTCTATGTTAATACATTTGTGTCTGTATTGTGTGTCCATTTTGGAGTTGGTATATGGGTGTCATATTTATATAGTATTCGGTGGTTCTTGTCCTATCTAAAGACCTCACAAAAACTTTGGTAACTTTTGAGGTTGTCATTTAAAGCTGTACTTTGGTTTGATTTACTAGTCACTGTCATAATGCTATTGACGAAATTCAAGCTATTTTACGCGAGCGTGATTTGTAATTGTTCCAGGGGCTGCACTAAAGGCATGATACGCGTAAACAACTATGCTTGCATGCGTGTGGGAATTTCATGTTTGACCAATCAGGAGGTGCGGATATTTCTTGTAATCTTCCAGTACGTACTTCTGAGTTTACGCACATACGCACGCATTGCATTGGTATCATTTTGTCCATTTGTCCATAGCATTATAACGCTGACTATACAAGGAAATGGGCTGATAGTACCTATAATTCTAACAAGCATCAATGTTATTATTTATGCAGAGTTTCAGGTGTTAATCCTCATTAATATCAATGAAAAGTCTCCAAACACAGATATGTAAAGACAGTCATGTATCATTGCAGATTTTTACGATATAAGTCTCTGACATAGATATGTAATTCCAGTCATGTGTCTTACACATAGTTCAAAAATCTGAAAGCATCAACATTATAATTGATGCAGAGTTTTTGGGTGTTATCCTCATGAATATTGATGAACAGTTACATACACATATGCTAAGACAGACAGATGTATCTTACATACTTTCAACAAGCATTAAAGGGACACACAGTGATATGTTGGAGGCTGCGCCCTCAATTATGATAAAAACTGGGATTTGTATATGTATACAATTAACATGTATAAGCTTACACCTGTAAGGATTAAGAGAAATCAGCCTTCTTTGTACAGCAAAACATCAATTCAAATATTCTGATCTACGGCTTAGATCAGAATTTCACACTGTAGTTGGAAGCAAAGAGGTTTTCTGGTCCCGGTCCGAGGCTGACACAGGGATTTATATCCAAAATGTTATTTAAAGTTGGTAAAATTAGAACCTTAGTGTACATCCTTGCCAACTTGGGTGGTTGACTGACCTTGATTTAGGGTAGAATGTCCCATGTGTTTCAATGTGTTTCAAACAATGTATGCTCCCCAGCTATAAAGCTCTTCAACAGTCACAATATAAATATGCTGGGGATAAAGGCTGCTTTCGTGATTGATTTCATGAGTTACTCAAACATTACCATTATTAATGTTCATTTTGAATTCTGAAGTAAATTACAAAAATAATTCTTCAACACTACTGCGTATCCCTTTAATGTAATGTCTCCTACACCGATTTGTAAGTACAGTCATGTATGATGTATCAACAAGCATTGATATTATGATTGATGCAGAGTTTTGATGTGTAATCCTCATGAATATTAATGAACAGTCTCTTACACAGATGTGTAAGTGCAGACACATGTCAGACCTTATGTTTCAACAAGCATCAATATTATGAGTGATGCAGAGTTTTGATGTGTAGTCCTCATGAATATTAATGAACAGTCTCTTGCACAGATGGTGTAAGTGCAGTCACATGTCAGACCTTATGTTTCAACAAGCATCAATATTTTGATGGATGCAGAGTGTTGATGTGTAATCCTCATGAATATTAATGAGCAGTCTCTTACACATCTGTGTAAGTGCAGTCACATGTCAGACATTATGTTTCAACAAGCATCAATATTATGATTGATGCAGAGTGTTGATGTGTAATCCTCATGAATAATAATGAGCAGTCTCTTACACATCTGTGTAAGTGCAGTCACATGTCAGACATTATGTTTCAACAAGCATCAATATTATGATTGATGCAGAGTGTTGATGTGTAATCCTCATGAATATTAATGAGCAGTCTCTTACACATCTGTGTAAGTGCAGTCACATGTCAGACATTATGTTTCAACAAGCATCAATATTATGATTGATGCAGAGTGTTGATGTGTAATCCTCATGAATATTAATGAGCAGTCTCTTACACATCTGTGTAAGTGCAGTCACATGTCAGACATTATGTTTCAACAAGCATCAATATTATGATTGATGCAGAGTGTTGATGTGTAATCCTCATGAATATTAATGAACAGTCTCTTGCACGGATGGTGTAAGTGCAGTCACATGTCAGACCTTATGTTTCAACAAGCATCAATATATTGATGGATGCAGAGTTTTTAGATGTCAAAGCTTTCTGTCTTTATTGAATAAATTGGTACGATGCTATCAAACTGCTATACTGTCAATATAGAATAAGCTTATGTCAGGATCACTTTTCTCAAATTAAACCTGAATATGATATAACAAAACACGCATTTTGATACTGCGATAGTAACATATTTAAGAAAGAGCTATTTTATAACTTATGCCAAAGCAAAAACAATGTGTGTTCTAGAAAAAGAAAAAGTTTTGCTAATTTCAATATCGCCTGATATATTATAAAATCCAACTATAACCTTGGCTAAACTATAGTCCGATTCACTATTGAACGAACAAGTTTCCACTAGCGTAAACGCGGCGACGAGAATTGTGATTCATAAAGCGCTAGCGCAACACAGGGACTTGTGTATATTTTGGGCTCACACAGCGTACATGAGTGTGTAAGCATTACGCAGCATATGCGGCACACGCTGTGGACTTGTCTACGCAGTACACTATTCCGCAGCGCCAATTGTTCGTTCAATTATTAATTGGACTATAGTAAGAACATTGAATTTGATCCAATCTTGTGGGTATATTTACCCAATAGCATTTTGGTCAATTGTTTTACTTACGCATTAGGGTGGTTTTTTTAAACTAAAAATCTAATTTATTTTAAGTAGCCCAATTTTGGCACATACTGACTTATACAACAGTTTGGCAACACTATTATCCAGGCTACCACGCGTAGCTACAGGATCTTCCAAACTTCAGGGATTCTTGTAATGTAAAATAATTTGTTCCCCATCGTCCAATAGAATCATTACAATGGAGTCACATGTCATCATCCCACCAATCACAATCAAACAATATGTCATTGAAGAGCTGATATGCAAAAGGGCTTACATCCATCTTACTGATTTTGAGAAAACAGTATAAAAGTATTCTGGACTAGTGTGATAGATCCTTTGAAATATTATTTGTATAATGAAAGAGGTAAGTATACCAAAATCAAATACAGTATGTTTTTCAAGTTAATCACTTTTTAATTTTTTTGTTATTATATTCTTAAGTTTTCAAAAAAAAATGGATGTAAGATCTTTTACAAAACATTTGAAAAAAAGTGAATGTAAGCCCTTTTGCATATCAGCTCTTCATATTATGTGGCCTATATCTGTGGATGCCTTTTTCAAATCCATCCAATGAGTCATGTGATTTGTATTCATCCAATGAATTTAGAGTAAGGTAGGTCATGTGATGTCCCACCACCAATCAAAAATTAGAGAACTGTCTTTGGATGCCCTTTTTTCAAATCCATCCATTCAATCAGTCATGTAATGTAAAACCAGAAATGTTCTCGAGTTTAAAATTTTGTGAATCGGCAATACTGGCCTAATTCACGACATGAACCTTTCACGAATGTAAACTTTGCAGTACATTGCTACAAGGTAGATTGGAAATATTCGCGGCATGACATTTTCGTGATTATTAAGTGCTCCTCACCAAATTAGTGAAATTTAATGCACATGAACATTTCTGGTTTTATAGTAATCCTTAGTCATCCAATGAATGACAGGGAGATTGGTCATGTGATGTCATATTGAATCATGAATAAGAAACTATTTGTGGATCTATTTTTCAAAAGTAACCCCATCAGTCATGTGGTTCTTATGCATCCATGAAATGGGTACGTAGATCAGGGTTCCCGTTAGTGCGCGTCATTGTGTCCAGACGCGATTTTGAAACTTCTGACCCCTTTTCAAACTCTAGGCTTGTGTATTTTGCGTCCATTTGGACACGCAAGTTTCCGAAACTCAAAAATAAAAGTTCAACAAAATAAATAATAAGCTTATTAGAAAAAAACTAATTGTCAGCTAAATCACTCTTAATTCATGAATTAGTGCACATTTATATTTGAGATTCACTGGAAATGGATTTATTTAATCAAATCTGTGCATTTTCTTGCACTTGCTCGCTTAAATGTGATATTTTGCCGCCGGTTTTCATTTCCGGGTTTATCGGCTAGCGATCTGCCATTTTAGATTCAAGAATTTTAAGTTCGACAATAGATGGCGCTCTAACAATCGGCCCATAGGCGCACACATTTCCCTTTGGACGCGATTTTTTTTTGCCACCTCGTCAGCAAACTTGCGTCTACATGGACGCGAATTTTTCAAACCTTAACAGGAACCCTGACGTAGATTAGTCATGTGTTATCACACACAGCCAATCAGATTAGGTATTAGAGAACCGGAGTTGATGCCGTTTTCAAATAATCCATCCCATCAGTCACATGATCCTTATTCATCCAATTAGATAACAGTGATATTGGTTATGTAATGTCCCATCATCCAATCAGAAATTGAGAACCCAAATGGATGCCTTTTTCAAACAATCCATCCATCCAGTCATGTGATTCTTATTCATCCAATGAAATAACAGGGAGTTTGTGTTATGTGATGTCGCATCATCCAATCAGGAATTAGAGAACCATTTTTGAACTACCTCCACCTTTCGTGTTTTGTATGATGTGTGTACGTACGTTACTGTCATTTATGTGTATATAATGTTGATAAATGTATGGTAGGTGTGAATACAATAAAGATAAATATTACAGACTTATATACATGTATATGGCTTTATAATATAAACGCGCTAGCTATTATAATTGATGTGAGCTAAGGCCAAATAATAAAAAAGTCGTTTAGCACAAAGAAACTTTCTTTTGAGAGTACTTCTTATTTTTTAAGAACTATGAAGACTTCAAAATCTGAATTGGGAGGGGGGGGTGTTATCTTATATGTAGTTGACCTTGAAGGCAGTTTTGAAAATGCGTTCAAATTAAAATACAGCAATTTGTAAATGAATGAACCAACAAAATTGTTTACATTTGTGACATGTTCTACCGAAACCAGACAGAATTGGGCAGAGCTCCAAACTGAGAAATAGCCCAAAACATAATTGGGGTGATTTTGGGGGAATTTGAGTTTCGGGTAAATAATTATTCTTCAGAGTGTTTATTACATTATTGTGAAAGATTCAGATCAAAATATTATCCTAAATGTATGTTTCAGTGATTTAAAGGGCGATTAAACATGTAAAACCATAGTATAAAGTAACTTTAAAGGGCTATATCTCAGTTTGGAGTTTTCATAAAGTCAGTTAAAGACGAACTTGAAAATTATGTAACTCCGCTTTGGGAAGTCCGATTAAAAAAAGAGAGATACCATTGTAAAGCTGGAGATCTCTACTTTATTAATCAATTACTAACTCAATTTTGATATCTTGCCCAATTGTGACTGGTCTCGGTAGAACACGTCACATTTTGGCAGGAAGGAGACAAAATTGACCACTTTACACAGTAACAGAAATGATATGATGTTGTCATTTCAATAAACTATGTGATATATAGTGTAGGCCTAGTTGTTGTGTATAGAGAGAAATCATCGTTGGATTCTATTGTATAGTCAATCTCAGTCTGTACATGCATTATACATATGTATCATAGCATATCGTCGCTGTGTTGTCCCTTCAGCATGTATAAAGTAACACTTCCTATGTATAACCTTTGGGCAGTCTACCCAAAACATGTTCAAGGTCCAAAAAAAATAGTGCTCTTGCCCCTGAACATGTATACAGCAACACTTCCTATGCATAACTGTTGGGCAGTTTTACTTTATACATGCTGAAGGGCCGGAAAAACATACACGGTTTTGAAATCACATTTAACAGTGTATTTATAAAATAAAATGTATATTGCCAGCTTCTTTCTGGAATATTAGTATGGGAAGATTCGTTTGTTACAAAATGTTAATCAAGATTAGTTGAATAAAATATAATAATACATCAAATTAAGTAAATTTGCAATTTTGTTGTTCATCCCAAGATAGCAACTCTTGTGTGCTAGTCCATTTAAATATGAATTTGATGTCCGTATGTGTTCTATAGTCACTGTCATAATATGGATAAAATTCAAGCTATTTCACGCGAGCGTGTTTTGTTGCTATTCGCGGAGCTGCGTCCTGATACATGAAATGATTAATAAACATGTGCATGCATGCGCATGATGATTTCACGATTTAACCAATCAGGACGCGCAGTCATTTTTTGAAAGCGTCTTTTGCGCACTTTTTGGTTTACGCATGTACGGCTCTTACGCACGCATTGGTGGAATTATGTCCATAGCATTATGACACTAACCATAGTGAAAGACCCAGCATTTTCCATCCAACCTGTACCCTTAAGGTTGTATTTTTCCAAATTTAACCTTGAGCGAGGTTGTATTTTTCCAAATTTAACCTTGTGCAAGGTTGTATTTTTCCTAATTTAACCTTGAGCAAGGTTGTATTTTTCCAAATTTAACCTTGTGCAAGGTTGTATTTTGCCAAATTTAACCTTGAGCAAGGTTGTATTTTTCCAAATTTAACCTTGAGCAAGGCTGTATTTTTCCAAATTTAACCTTGTGCAAGGTTGTATTTTTCCAAATTTAACCTTGTGCAAGGTTGCGCAAGGCTGTATTTTTCCAAATTTAACCTTGCGCAAGGTTGCAGAATTGATTGCGATTTTCATAAGGGCAGGTTCGCCAATTTGGAACTGGATGTACTATAGCAAACTCGCCCAAGTTCATCTGCAAGCCATACCTATGATATGTACGGGAACACTAGCATAGCTACAGAATACCCCTCACACCTATGTCTCACCATAAGGCCAAAAGAAATGGTTGTGTTGCCCTCATCCGGCCAGGTCAAAATTCCAAAAATGTGGGCCAGGTTTGTTTTATTTTTTTTTACAAATATTTCTACACTCTTTTTACCTATCTTCCGGTTGATAAATGTGTGTAAAAGCCAACGAAACCCAGAACACCAAATAACAAACTGGGGTTTGTACTCCATGCACGGCGTTAGTCGGCATGTATTTTTTCATGGATGTGTACTTCAAGAAAATATTCACCATTGGGTAGAAAATACAGCCAATATGTGTTTTCCTTAGTATCTTCACACCTGTTTGACTGAAATAATAGGTATAAAATGGTTGATTTGGTATAATTAAACACACACAACAACAACAAAATCCGGCCGGCTGACCTTCCCTATTTTAGGCATGTCAGGGCAACACAAACTTCTTCTTTTTTTTGCCTAATGCATGGTGACAGATAGGTGCAGAGGGGTACTCTATAGATACTCCCAAAACATTCAGCGTTTTTGACGGAAGAATCTTTCCATACTAATATCGAATTATCATTATGCAGACACTCTTGATAAAAACTGTACCTTGAAATGTAACATATTGTAAGTACATCGAAAATTACATGATATAGTCCCAGGATAGTATTGATCTGTACCCGGGGGAAAGGGGCGAGTACTTGGATATAAAGTTTTAAGCGTCAACATGAATACAAAATGTGAATTACGCATGCTTTTACTGTACACAACATACGGGCCCGTGCCAAGTATATCCTAAAATGCAAATTAAATTGTGACTATGAGAAAAATGTATAATGAAATTTGGGCATTTAATCACAGATTCATTCTAGAAGAACTATCATCTTGTGGGCATATACCCCTTTTAATTGATGGTTTTATTTGCCGATTAAAATATTTACGATAATTCACTTTTCTTTCTTATTTGAGAATCCACAATAAGTATGGGTTCACTGAGTGTATTAATGTGGATGCTTCCAACATTTGTGACGAATCACATCAAAATGGACATGTTGTCGGAAAACACAGTTTTGAAATAGAGGCCAATATATTTGGTGAAATATACACAAAGAATTAAGTTAAGCACCCCCCCGTTTTTTTACAACCTCGCACATTACAAGTTTGTTGTCGTCAAAACAGTGTAGTATACCCATGATATTGCTATATTTAGCCAATCTGGATGAATTGGAACGTGCATTACATCGGGAATGGAACAACCTGCCACAGCAACGCATACGACGGCTTACAGGGTCTATGAGACGTAGGGTTGAGTCAGTGATCCGATCACGTGGGTCCTACACACGTTATTGACGCAAAGATCGCTAGAGGTCTTCTCAGAACAATGACTGTACGTTAGAAAACATAAACGTCATCCACACTGTCCGTGATGGACCTATAGCTCCATACTTAAATTGAGGTGAAAATATGCCTAAAATTCCCAAAAAATGTCACCTTAAATTATTCAGAATAAAATATTGAAAACGGCATGATTGTTATGTTTTTATGTGACCATAATATCACTTCTCCAGAAAATATAGCAATATCATGGGTATACTACACTGTTTTGACGACAACAAACTTGTAATGTGCGAGGTTGTAAAAAAACGGGGGGGTGCTTAACTTAATTCTTTGTGTATATAAAAAAAATAATAGAACAAAATGGACTTTTTCAAAAGCTTTTAAATATGTTCTTTCAAGTCATACTAATAACTAAGAATTGAATCCAGCCTCCAACATGTCCATTTTGATGTGACGGGTCACATTCATACATGAGTTGCGCCCCTTCCCCCGTTTATACCTGTACCCATTGCCTAAAGTTTGTGGTAGGATGGCTCTCATTTTACCCAGATATAAAAAATACTAGTGTTCTGTTGTAATCTATGCCAGTCAAAATCCTATGTGTTATTTTCACTGTATAACTTGGTTTTACAGATCGTTCTGTATAAATAACGTAGCATATGCACACAAAAAACAGTATTTTAAAAAGATGAGTACAGAAACAGTCTAAAACATCAGGATTAGTCAGACTCTTAGGCCAAATTAAAAAAATGTTTTGTCTCAAAGCTCTTCGGTTTTTCAAAACCTAATGCGGAATGCAGGGTTTTTTAAAGCTTTTTTTCTTTTTTTCTTTTAAATATTTTTTTTGAAGAAAAAATAAAAAAATTAAAAAAATCTTTTTTAAGATTTTTGTTTTTCTAATGCGCATCAATAAACTAACGCGCGCGGGAGCTTTGAGACAAATGATTTTTTTAATTTAGCCTGATCAATTAATATTCCCGGTTAATTTCACAGAATTTGACAAATAAGAGTATCCTGTCAATATGCTGTTTTTGACAACACCAAACAAACAAACACATATTAAATGCCAAATAATTGATAATACATTTGCTGTAAATAAGAAAGCATATATATCTCAACTTTGTTCCTCCATAGATCCTTGATGGTTCTTCGTGGAAGTCGCAACAGACTCTTTAACCAGACTTGGTCTGATCACATAGTTGCATTGAATTGAATATTCTGTTATTGCCTTTTGTCTTGTTGTAATGCTGTGAAAGAGATGCCTGCTATGTAAATAGCTAATACACAAAATAATGTTATCATTATTTTGTTGAATATCTTATTTATTGACCTTGATAGTCTAAGGTTTAAACTATTTTGTCATGACTTTCTGATGTGCTTGGCCTACAGGCTTGCTTTAACAAGTCATCTGATTGCACAAACTTTCACCATTCTGCTATGGCAAACCCCTAGGGTCAAAGTCTTGGGGGTAATACCCCTTACTCCACCCACCCCATCTAAACGATTCTAAGGTTTAAACTATTTTGTCTTGACTTTCTGATGTGCTTGGCCTACAGGCTTGTTTTAACAAGTCATCTGACTGCATACACTTTTATCATTCTGCTATGGCAAACCCCTAGGGTCAAGGTCCTGGGGTAATACCCCTTAACCCACCCCATCGCATGATCTATACTGTGGTGTCTGTATATATGTATATGTAATATATTCAAGCTTGTCTGTGTTCTGTAATCAACTGTTCAAAAAGCCCCATATGCACAATATCTGTCTGACCATAGTCCATGGTCTGACAGAGTCTGTGATTGGCTGGTTATGTGATATAATCATCTCAAGGCCCAATCAAAAGTAACCTTCTAGATTTCTTGAGACTTTCTGTCTTTAGCATCTTCGATTGCCTTGATATAATCAAGGGCTGAATCCTTAATATGGACTGAATCATATTCAGTCCTATCAAATGATACAGTGTCTGTGATTGGCTCAGTAAATGGTATCACCTGGTTGGGAACCAATCACAATAGACCTTCTAGATCTCTTATAGTAATTTCGTAAGGACCAAGTCCATCCAAAGATTGATACAGTGTTTGTGATTGGCTCAAAATATGACATTGCCTGTTAGTTAACCAATCACAACAACGACCTTCTAGATGTTTTCCTAATTATGTGTGGACTGAGTCCATCCAACGATTGATACAGTGTCTGTGATTGGCCTAGATACACGATCACACCCCCAGTTTGTAGCCAATGAAAATTGTTTTGATAAACCATTAATTTTGTAGTTGTAAGTAGGTACCCCAATATATAGGTATCAACCAAATATTATTTTTGGTACACTGCAAAGCATACCATTTTTGCATTCATCAACAAAATTGCAGATTTAGCACAGAGAAAGGATTTGCATCATTTCCAATCTCGTAAATCTTCACTCTTCTCATATATATTCCGTAGAGATATGATGTGAATAGTGTACTTTGGGTCCCAGGGATTTTCTATATTTTCAACAGAATAAATTGTATCATAGTTAACACTTTCCACGCAGCAGGCGTCTGCAGACGACATTCCAAAAGATTCACAAAATGTTTCAAAAATGTCAACAGTTTTGAATTTCATTACCATATTTGGAATCACCATGTGAAATGCATTGACATAAGTACAAACATGCCTAGTATAGATTCAATAATCCTCTGGCTAGACCTTGAAAGTTTGGAAACGTTTGGAAAAAATCTGTTTTGTATAAGGTAAAACCAATAGCCATGTGGAAAGTGTTAAAGCAATATATGTGATCGTTTTCAAATTTTAACACATATTATCCTGACTGTATTTTCTGTACAAAAACATCGCAGAACTTTTATTTACTAAATCATAAAGGAAATCTGCTTCCAACTTGCAACATTTGTCAAGATTTAAACAAAAAAATCATCACAAAGCATTCCATACTATTGTGTTCACTTGAGTACAGGAGTACAGTTGCAGTGTAGGCGAAAACACTGTAAATCAAACCATGGAATTCTATTTATGAACGAAAAACCACTCGGAAAATAAACTGTTGGGGTAACCCGACAACTTATTTTCAAACATTATTTTGAATTAATTAGGAAACGCAATCAAAGATAGAGGGCGTTCCATGAAAAAGATCGCATAATATGCCTTTAAAAATGAGACAATGATTTTTTCGCCACAAAATTCATGAATATTTAGGCACCTCACCTGAAGTACACTTCATGTCTTAAAATCAGCAAAAAATGTTGGCTGCAAAAGAGTAAGATCCTATGCAATTTCAAAATGTGATACCGTAAGATATTGTACTTAACAGTAATTAATGGATAGTGCATTCCGCAATTTCAATCAATGCGCAACCTAAACGAATCGGTATCACAAAGGCATGCCCTAATTGGCTAGATGATTTGGTGTGGTCCGTTATAGCCAAAAGGTTCGTTAAAACTTGATATGTTGTTTTAATGTCATTTTGTGATTTTACCGGTATATGAATGCATATGAATACACAGCGATGGAAATACCCACATGACTTTCCACCCGGAGTTGATTAGGAACTACACACTTTGTGGACTTAGAATATTTCTAACCATAGACGGTTACCATCTATGTACTAACCCAACTTTTACAAAAATAAATAAGTCAGTTGAAAAAGTGGTCCTAGTGGGAATTGAACCATGGACCTCTGCATTTTAAAGCATGTAAGTCAACCACTAGACTAGCGAGGGGTGAACTGGCCAAGACATGATTTTAATCGCTCTTATTATTACGGAATAAAGCTATACTACTGTTATGATCAGTACATACAATATTATTAACCCTTACAGCCCCGCATCCCATGAAATCCCATTTCCCAGCCTGGCGCTGAGGTTTTTGCGTGAAATAATGGCCCCGGGCTATATAGCTGCTCGCCCAGCACAGCTTTCCCCGTGGCGCAGTTGGTAGAGTGTTCGCCCGCCAACCGAGAGGTTGTGGGTTCAAACCCCGGGGCGTGGCACCTCTTGTTGTGTGTGCTTTTTTCGCTTGAAAAAAAATTCGTTGGAAAATCCACCGGGTGGGTTAGGGTTAATAGAGCTGCAACACACATGATCATCATAATAAAACCCCGGGTGGAAAGTCATGTGGGTATTTCCACTACTGCATATGAATACACATATCGATTTGCGCTAAGAGGCGGTATTTCAGTATCGAAAATACACGCCTGTTCTAAGGGGCATAGAAAGAAAAATTTAATCGTAAAATCAACCTGAAAATTTGATCTAAGATAAAACCAAATCAGTTTTATACAATCACAATTTTTATAATATAAGTTACAAGGTAACTCGAGATTTAGACGATCTTCCAAAGCTATTTCCCCATAGGAAAGCATTGCGGAGTACAATAGTGGCGTGCATCCTCAACTTGGCTTAACTGTAGAATTCTCCACATTGTGTTCCTAATAATATGTGTGTGGGTGCCATAACGCAGTCTTAAAGTTGCAGCTATAAAGCAAGTTCTATTACATTGTTGTGTTACTGTTGTTATAAGAGTGTGAACTTATAAAATGATATTATGTGAATAAAATATTATTAGGAATAGGGAGAATTATTTGAACACCGATGTCTCCATGTTTCAAATTCTTCTTTCTTCAAAAAGTGTTGAGCATACTGTAAAACACCATAATTTCGCGGATACTTTATTTTGTGAATTTAAAAATACTGCATTTTACTGGGCATTTAATTTTGTGAATCTGGAAATTTTACTGTTACTTTCAATGCAAAATTGTCAGTTTTGCGGGTATTTAATTTTGTAAATCCACAGTCAATAGTTCAAGTCAAGTCAATCCAACAGGTCAAATCAATCTAATAGGGTCAAGTCAAGTCAATCCAATAGATCAAGTCAAGTCAATCCAATAGGCCAAGTCAAGTCAATCCAATAGGCCAAGTCAAGTCAATCCAATAGGCCAAGTCAAGTCAATCCAATAGGGTCAAGTCAAGTCAATCCAATAGATCAAGTCAAGTCAATCCATATTTCAAGTCAAGTCGATCCAATAGTTCAAGTCAAGTCAGTCCAGTAGTTCAAGTCAAGTCAAATCAATCCAATAGTTAAAGTCAAGTCAATGCAATAGAACAAGTCAATCAATTAGGTCAAATCAATCCAATAGTTCAGGTCAAGTCAATCCAATAGGTCAAGTCAATCCAATAGTTCAAGTCAAGTCAATCCAACAGGTCAAGTCAATCCAATAGGGTCAAGTCAAGTCAATCCAATAGATCAAGTCAAGTCAGTCCAGTAGTTCAAGTCAAGTCAAATCAATCCAATAGTTAAAGTCAAGTCAATGCAATAGAACAAGCCAATGCAATAGGTCAAGTCAATCCAATAGGTCGAGTCAATCCAAGTCAATTCAATAGTACAAGTCAAGTCAATCCAATAGTTTATGTCAAGTCAATCCAATACGTCAAGTCAATCCAATACGTCAAGTCAAGTCAGTCCAATATGTCAAATCAAGTCAATCCAATACGTCAAGTCAATCCAATAGGTCAAGTCAGTCCAATAGGTCAAGTCAAGTCAGTCCAATATGTCAAGTCAAGTCAATCCAATATGTCAAGTCAATCCAATAGGTCAAGTCAGTCCAATAGGTCAAGTTAAGTCAGTCCAATATGTCAAGTCAAGTCAATCCAATATGTCAAGTCAAGTCAATTAAATAGTGTCAAGTCAATCTAATAAGTCAAGTCAATCCAATAGGTCAAGTCAAGTCAATCCCAATAGGTCAAGTCAATCCAATAAGTCAAGTCAATCCCATAGGTCAAGTCAAGTCAATCCAAAAGGTCAAGTCAATTTAATAGTTTAAGTCAAGTCAATCCAATACGTCAAGTCAAGTCAATCCAATAGGTCAAGTCAATCCAATAGTTCAAGTCAAGTCTTCCATTAGGTCAAGTCAATCTAATAGTTCAAGTCATCCAATAGGTCAAGTCAAGTCTTCCATTAGGTCAAGTCAATCCAATAGTTCAAGTCATCAATAGGTCAAGTCAAGTCAATCCAATCGGCCAAGTCAACAAGTCAAGTCAATGCAGTAGGTCAAGTCAAGTTTAAGTCAATTCAATCCAATAGGTCAAGTCAAGTCAATTCAATAGTCCAAGCCAAGTCAATCCAATAGTTCAAGTCAATCAATTAGTTCAATTCAAGTCAATCAATTAGTTCAATTCAAGTCAATCTAATAGGTTAAGTCAATCCAATAGGTCAAGTCAATCCAATAGGTCAAGTCAATCCAATAGTTTAAGTCAAGTCAAGTCAAACTAATAGTTCAAGTCAATCCAATCGGCCAAGTCAAGTCAATGCAATAGGTCAAGTCAAGTCGATCCAATAGGTCAAGTCAAGTCAATCAATAGTTTAAGTCAAGTCAATCAATAATTCAAATCAAGTCAATCCAATAATTCAAGTCAAGTCAATCAATAGTTCAAGTCAATCCAATAGGTCAAGTCAAGTCAATCCAATAGATCAAGTCAAGTCAATCCAATAGATCAAGTCAAGTCAATCCAATAGATCAAGTCAAGTCAATCCAATAGTTAGTCAAGTCGATCTAATAGTTCAATCTAGAGCGTATCTAGTGGATAAGACCCTGGTCTCACGATGCAAAGGTTGTGAGTTCGAGCCCCGCTACGGCCAACATGTTTGTATCCTTGGGCAAGGTACTTAGTCTCAATTGCTTCGTCGACCCAAGCGATATTTGGGAAGCTGTTAGGATATCAAAATCTAAGTAGTGCTGATAGGCTTGTGCACTTATTGACTGGTAGTCGCCTATGTGTAGCGACCAAAGGATTCTGATATCTAAACTGGCAGCGATAATAATTTATTTAAAAAAGCGCTTTGGGACTGTGCTTGCATTGTGGAAAGCGCTATATAAGAATGTAATATTATTATTATTATTATTATTATTTTAAGTCAAGTCAATCCCAATAGGTCAATCAATCCAATAGTTCAAGTCAAGTCAATCCAATAGTTCAAGTCAAGTCAATAATAATAATAATAATAATAATAATTAGTATTTATATATCAAGTCAAGTCAAGTCATTCCAAAAGGTCAAGTCAATCCAATAGGTCAAGTCAAGTCATTCCAATAGGTCAAGTCAGGTCAATCCAATAGTTCAAGTCAATCCAATAGGTCAAGTCATCCAATAGGTCAAGTCAATCCAATAGGTCAAGTCATCCAATAGGTCAAGTCAAGTTAATCCAATAGGTCAAGTCAATCCAATAGGTCAAGTCATCCAATAGGCCAAGTCAAGTCAACCCATTAGGTCAAGTCAATCCAATAGGTCAAGTCAATCCATTAGGTCAAGTCAATCCAATAGGTCAAGCCATCCAATAGGTCAAGTCAATCCAATAGGTCAAGTCAATCCATTTGGTCAAGTCAATCCAATAGGTCAAGTCAATCCATTAGGTCAAGTCAATCCAATAGGTCAAGTTAATCCTATATGTCTAGTCAAGTCACTGGTTGGCTCAAGTCGATCAACATAACCTTGAGTCGAGTCAAGTCTTTTAGAAATGCGACTCGAGTCAAATTAATGTTTTTAAAAATGTGTCTCGAGTCAAGTCAAGTCTTTTGAAAAGTTTGAACAACACCACACCAAGTCACAAGTCGGGTGATTGCTCTCGGTGACTTGAGTCAAGTCAAGTCATCAAAAATGGTGACTTTACGTCCGAGGCAAGTCATTGACTTTAGTTGTCACATCACTGCAGGTGTCTGGTTTCCACATGGGTATAAAAGGTTCACTTGACAGAGTGGCAAAAGATTGGTTTTCGATAATATTCCAATTCTGAGGGTAAAAATGGGGCTAATGTAAAGGGGCACTGAGAGATTGCCGAAGAAAAATGAAATGATCAAGAAATGAATTGTTTCAATAGATAAGGTACGTAGGAACCCCGAAATGTAATAATGTATGGGAAAAGGGTCGAATGATGGCACTAGATAGAAATTTGGTTGAAGCAATATATGTGGTGAGTGGTAGTGTGAAATTACCAAACCATGACATCTTTTGAGGGCGCACTCTCAGTGCCCCTTTAATATGATTTCCTTATTTATTTATTTTAGGAAAACTGCCCAAAAGGCCATTTCAACATTTGGAGAACCCTGCATTCATGGGTGGGCATCCGGGGTGGGCATACTATTTTACATCTGAAATTCCAAAAAAACCAGAATACATTGTGAATCAGAAAGAACGGGAACTTTTTTTCAAGGGCTTCACAAATGTCAAGAATGCATATTGAAAACCAATGGCGTCAGTGCTAAAAAGACCCATTATTTGGCTTTCATTTAAAACAAGGTATTTAAAAAAAACTGGACGGGGGAGATAGAAGACTGTTGAAAGTTCAAGAACAGACATTAACAAACAGCGTTGCTACTATGTTTCCTAACAATTTAACTCTAAGGGATTCAAAAGTGTTTTTGATATCAAATGAAAGGTCCCATTTCTCATTACACTGATGATGCCCTTAAATCTAGAATAGGGTCAACAACCTTTAAGACGTATGGTTAACATTGATGAAGAAGTTGGATTGGGGTAATTAAAGTTGTATGGTGGACACCGAATCATTCAGAAATATTATAAGGACACATTGAGAAATAGGTTATGTAAAACTTTTTTTATTAAAGGTTATTAAAAATATTCTTAAACTAGAGAATAACAAGACTAGGCACGCCTAGTAGAGCTGGTCGGATATTTGAATGTTAAAAAATGTTTTTGTATTGTAATATGGCAGAAATAATTTGGAAAGTGGTGTTATGGTACTAATTTTTTTTAACTGGAAAATATGATTGGCTTTATTTGTTCACACAAAGTAACTTACACATATGTTATTCTTAGGGAGTGTTCATAAATACTCTGGTGGTGGAGGTTGGAAATATTTGAGCTTTGGACATATTTTTTTCTTGATCACCCCAAACAGCGTTATTTTTTGTCTTGATCCCCCTTTTTCGTTGATTTTTTTTCTTGATCCCCCTGTATATCCAATTAATCAAGCAATAGTAGATTTGACTGCTCACGAAGCATTTCTTTCTGATCCTCCCTCCATTTTTTCCAACCCCCCCCCCCCCCCTAAATAATAAATTCATTTGGACAATCCACTGAATAATGTTGATGAATGTTGTGGAATTCTGAGACCTTTTTGCCTTTGTCATGACAGAGAAAGTATTATGATGTAATAACCCCCCCCCCCCCCCCCCTCCATAAATAACGAAGAATTTCTTTCTGATCCTCCCTCCATTTTTTCCAACCACCCCCCATAAATAATAAATTCATTTGGACAATCCACTGAATAATTTTGATGAATGTTGTGGAATTCTGAGACCTTTTTGCCTTTGTCATGACAGAGAAAGTATTATGATGTTATAACCCCCACCCCCATAAATAATAAATATTTATAATGAACACTCCCTTTGGTTTGAAAAGGTAAACAATTTCATTATGGTTTAGAAAACATAATGGGCCTCTTTTGACTATAAAGTAAGTATATGTAGGACAGTATTTTTACTCTGGGGAAACTTATCCAGTAAACGAAATACTAATATAATGAAACGGAACACCGTTTTCGGTTCGTCACATATTCTAAAGCTTACCCTCTACATGTAGCCCAGTGCAATCAGGCCTGTATGCATTCTGTGTCAGCCTGAACACACGAAAGCATAGGGGAAAATAAGCTTATTAAAAAGTTGACTGATTAGATCGCGTACTTCAACTTTATAATCTCATCTTTTTATGTTCCCATAGTAATCCTTAGTTACATTTAACAGTCAGGCAACTTATTATAGTCTTCAAATGGTCACATTCTGTGTATTTTGTGTGTAAATGTGATTCGTAAACTAAATCTGGTCCCGATATTTTGTACGATGTATGATCCCCGTCCTCAAGGGGTTGTTGCCATATCATTGGGCTAATCATATTGAAGGGTTCACCTAGACTGTAACTCTCAGCCGCCCTCTTATGTCGCTATCTTGCAGGCTCCGATATTTGTACAGCTTTAGCGTCCGTACGGTAATATTGATGACTGGGGGATGTAGCCTAGGGTTCGCCATAATCATTGGGCTAATTGCGAGAGCCAAGGCAACACGGAACAAAGAGGCCGTGCCGTGGCCGTGGACTCAGTGACTCAGTATATTACTAAATCATATAATATAATACAAAATAGCATCCAAATAGCTTAGTATATTACTAAATGGCATCCAAATAGCTGAAATAACTTACTGTGTCCTCTTACCTTCATATTATAACAATATCAATTACATTTTACAACAAAATCGCTTCAGAAGATGATTAATGCAAGTTATTAGCAAATGCAATTTTAGGGGTTTGTGAAAAGGTTACGACTTAGAAACGTCGTTTCAAATGACGGGCTCGTCATCTCCCCCGTCAAAAAATTAAAGCTCGACCATTGCGTTAAAGGGACACTAAGAGATGTGTTGGAGGCAGCGCCCTCAATTATGATAAAAACTGAGATTAGTTTATTTTTATAATTGTATTACATGTATGAACTTACACCTATAAGGATTAAGAAAAATCAGCTCTCTTTGTACAAGAAAACGTCGATTCAAAAAATGCTGGTCCCACGGGACCAGCATTTTACGTCCGACAGTATCCCCCTGCAGTACGCGTGATACATAACGCGAACCATATTTGCATAGAGGGCGTTTTTCAATAAATAGCGATGATATTGTTTTAATCTAGTTTTGCTGTGTTTTTTGTTAGTAGAAACAACAATAATGGCGATTTTTAATGTTCATCTGGAATTCTGAAGTAAATTTTTAAACATTTAAACTTTTCAACACCACTTAATGTCCCTTTAAAGGGACACACTATCATGTTGATTTTTTTACTTCAGAATTCAAGATGAACACTAAAAATTGCCATTATTATTGTTTCTATTAAAAAATAACCCAGCAAAACTTTATTAAAACAATGTTTTTAATATGTTGGAATACCACCCTTAAACATGTAAAATGCTGGTTGCGGCTCTACCAGCATTTTTGAATCAACGTTTTGTTGTACAAAAAGGGCTGATTTTTCTTAATCCTTATAGGTGTGTAAGTTCATACATGTAGGATACAATTGTAAAAATAAACAAATCTCAGGGTTTTTTTCATACATTTTTGTAATTGAGGGCGCTGCCTCCACCACATCTCTTAATGCCCCTTTAATATGGTAAAGCCAATTCACAGAATGGTCGAATTATCAAGCCTTGCTTCAATGTGTTCTAATGAAGTTTGCTTTCTTGTCCAGCTGAGATGCCTCTTGTCAGTTTTTTCTTCTTTCTTAAACCCAGGCTTGTTCTTACTCATAACTACTTAATTCAATTTATATTCAGTCATTTGAAGATTTTGTATGCAACATTCATGTAGGGTTTTTAACTTGTTACATCGATTTCCATCTCTGAATCAGCTAGCCAACAATAATGTGCGTTATTGTCATCCTATGGTTTGGCTTTAAAATACCGGGTTCTAATCGGGGTTCTAATAAAATTGATTGATGTAACCTTATGACGCAATGGTCGAATTCAGACACTCTTTTTTTTTGTATGAATGAAAGCCAAATATGTGGCCTTTTAATTAAGCACTATAATTTGTTTTGAATATGCAGGCCTGCAATTTTCATGGCGCCTTTGCAACAAAAAATGCCCATAGCTAAGTTCTGAATCGCCCTGTAGCTGCATGGGTCGAGGGGCTTTCCATGTCCCCAGCACAAGGATGGGCTACTTAATTATGACAGGGATGCTTTAAGGATCGCGGCTAAGGATGCTTGCGAAACTTGGAATAATTGGGGTTCATGTGGAGACTGCTGGGGATATGAAAAATACATGGGATGCTTGAGATGCAAGAGGATGTATGATTTGGAAACTATTCTTGTATAGGCCTCGTACAAATATCCTTTGGGTATTAAAGGTAGATGTTCTGCTTGCTGGCCCGATTTTCAACTTGATGTTTTCTATTTGACATGAAAGGCCAGTCTTAAAAGTTTTAGTTGCATAACTCCAATCCTTTTTTTTTGTACCAATGTACCTTTTTTTTGTACCAATGTACCTCTTTTTGGTACCAAGTACCTTTTTTGTTACTAATGTACCTTTTTTTTGTGAAAACGCCCCCACCCCACCCCAATTTCCCGAAAAACGGCCCATTTCACATTGTGTAAAGCGTTTTTTCGGGCCGTTATGGACTAAAACATGTCCTAACCCCCCCCCCCCCCCCCCCCCCCCCCCCCCCCCCCCCAGCAAATCCCAAAAGTTGAAGATAGCATCATATATTCCAAAAGGTAACCAAGACATCGACGCTGACCTGACATTTGGCATAGGGTAGGTGTGGGTAATACGGGACCGCATCACTGAAATCTCATCTACAGCCGTCTGGCATTACTAACACTTTAAATAGCGCCCTCTATAGATAAATCAAACCCTTAGTGAATTTCATGACTAGTAATAGTATCAAAGCTACCGGAAGAATTACCAGCCAGAAAATCACCACAACCTGTCAAGGTAAGGAAAAATTCACCCATATTTTTGGTCTAATATAAAAATAGTGTTTTCATAGAATATGATGGTAAAGAAAAGAAAAGGGGGCGTGACCTGAATTCTTGCATTATTAAAGGTAGATGTTCCGATTTTCAACTTGAAGTTTTCTATTCTACATGAAAGGTCATCCTTAAAAAAGTTGTGCTCCAAAGTTTGAGTTGCATAGCTCTAATGGTTCTTATTTTAGACGCACAAGATGCTGTGAACTGTACCCATTGAGTAGTACACAAACTATATCGGTGGTTACCACCATTCGCGGTAATTCGACGTTATTTCATCGATTTCTCCGTAATTATACCGATTTAGGCCGTCAAATTTCAGTATGATGATGAGAAAAATACGAGCTTTCATATGATATGAAAATCTCCGTATGTTTGAAATAATTCTGTGTTACGAAAATGTGATCGGGTCATCTACCTTTAAGCATGTTTCAGGTGTTGGTCCAACATGTATTGTGTGTGTGCTTCGCTAGTACAGTGTACATTGGTGTTATAATGCATTGAATTGGAGCCGTGGGTTCACAATTGGTGAAGGTAATATGGGACAGCCAGCATGACGGTATGCAAATGTCTTAAAGGTCCCGTATTACCCACACCTACCCTACTTTTTTTTTTGTACCAATGTACTTTTGTACCAATGTACTTCATGCATTATTATCATACTGGATCATTATTTATGGTTTTTTAACAGTTACTCTTTAAATAAATATGTCAAATAACTTTTCATACCAAAACAATGTCCTCAAAACAATGTCCCATATTACCTTCACGTGTAGGTAAGATGGGACATTTTATGATGACGTCAGTATTTGATAATAACAGCCAAACCAAACATAGAATGACTCTGTTTTTTATTACAATAAAGGTTTATAAAATGTAGATTACAAATAACAAACTTTGCTTAAATTTGAGTCAGTTATTTTGTATTTTAATTATGCAAATGTCTTAATGGTCCCGTATTACCCACACATACCCTAGTTAAATTGGTTCAAAACAGTTCAAGCCTCATGCTATGGGATCGCATACACCTAAATCTTTATCGACAAGATCATATTTATCCAAACCGGGATCCAACCACCATGTACCAACTTGTTACTTTTTGACTAATAACCATCCGAGGTTTTGATTGGAAGACCTAATGAAAATCAGCAATGTTAATAGTTCATGAGAAGAAAATTTGTGAAAAAATAATGACATTTGTGCAGTCCCTCGTTCAAATTGAATTCGTCTTTCAGCAGCTCCAAAGTTACCCCCTGCGTTGCGCTGGTTTCTAATTTTGAATACGATTTATTCCGTCAACATAAACGATCGGGTTCCAAAGCGTCGGCAATAACTATTTCCCTTTCATCTTCGAGCTCCCGAAAGTGAGATTCGTTCAAATTAAACAAACACATATTTGAAAGACACAAAAGACGCAATAGGAACAATCGAGCAATTAAAACTCCCGCCAGACTTTTGGTCACGAAATGGAAATGGAATTTGGACAAAATAGCATAAGGATGAATTGGGAGAGGACGAAGTGGGAAAATACCAATTGAGAGAGGACTAAATGGCAAGAGGACGAAATGGGAAAGGACGAAATGAGATACCTTCGTATATATCTTAACACTTTGCACGCGGCAGTTGTCCGCAGACAATTCCGAAATTTCACAAAATAAAATCCAAAATTTCAACATTATTTAATCTCGTCATCATGTTTGGAATCCCCATGAAAAATGTATTAAAATGAGAACAAACATGCCTACTCTCTTAAATCAAAAGATTGAAAAATAAATCTTTAAGATTGTGCTAAGCTAAGGGACCGGGAAGGATCTTAAAAGATAGAAAATGGTCAATCTAATAATAGAGTGAAATTTCAGTCCGATATATTGAAATTTAGATTGACCATTTTTTTAATCTTTTAAGATCCTTTCCTCCGCACAATCTTAAAGATTGACTTTTCAATCTTTTGATAGTATTTGTTCTGGTTCAGTTATTCGTAAGAATGGCGATGGTGGGCACAGGGGGGCGGGGCAGTATTTGGAAGGTAAAAAGTATTCAATAGGAGAGGGTGTAGGGGTGAGTAACCAGGGAAAATACAAAGAATGTTCAGCAGTCGGGTGTGCAAAGTTCACTATACATCTTTTTAAAAAACATGTTAAAGGCTTATTGGGTAGGCTACAACCATGGAATTATTAGAAAGAGACTCTTTCTAATAATTCCATGCTACAACTTACAAGGGATGTTTGAAATAGGGGAAATTGGGACATTTGTGCAACAGGGAAGCGGATGGGCAAAAACAAACAAACTTGAGTGTAAGAAACGTGCAAAAAATTCAAAATAGCCTAAAATGAGACATTTCAGACCAACTTTAAACTTGATTTAAACATTAAAAGTACTTCGATTATTGGGGACAAAATGGGGGTGTTGCTTGATTCAAATAAAAAAAATCAAAGTGTATTTATTAATTTGTTGATAAGAAAAGATCACAATTTAATAGCTTGCTTTGCTTTATATATAGGCCTATATTATAAGGCTTAAAATGTTTGTTTCTTTTTTTGTCCATCTCCCCACTTTTTATTTTGTCATAAAGTTTGTTCAAGAAAATGTTTGCGTATTGAAGTTTACGATTGTTGTTGAAATGTGTGTTCATAACAAGTTTGTTTGTTCATAAAACGTTTGCTTATCAACATTTTGTAAATTTAAAGTTTCATGTCAATGTTCATAAAAAAAAAGTTTGGTTCTATTATGCAGGAAAGCATATTATGCAACTGTTCATGAAAATTCTCTGATATGAAATCAGGCTTGATTTGCAAATTGAATTTGAAAGGCTAAATAAATAACTTCCTCTTATTGTAATGAGAGGTACCTGGATAACTCTTTCTCTATTTCATTTCTCAATCGCATTTCCGCTTTTATTTCCTTTTTAAATTCGTAATTTCCGTCGGGGAGATATTATCCATTTCAATCATTTAAAAAACATAACAGGATTATCAAAAACCAATAAGACCATCCCTGGGTTTAAAAAACTTTGATATCGTCCAAAAATTTGCATATGTAAACAGCCCGTCGAACAAAGAACGTATTTTAGTCATCTGCGCATGTCTTTGTTTAGTCACATGACTAATATTTACCCAATCAACGTGGACGTATGTCGGCCACCGCCAAGCTCGGTTTTTCACGCGAAACCTCGTATGACCGAAATTCCATGAGAAAATGGACTTTAAATGTCGATCACAACTTAACGTTACGTAAAATTCGATAATCATGCGGTTTAATTAAAATTTCAAGTCCTCTAAACACCTTATTGTGGAAGATCAAGAACTGTAATCTTGTAATTAAGAAAATTCGAGGTCCGTAAAATTACAACAGGCTGCGACAGAGGTCATGATTTCTTCGCCATTGCTCCGGTAGTGTTTCAGTGAAGTTATTCAGGAGTTACACTGTATCACGATTGATCGAAATACGACACAGAAAACACCCATTATTTCAAGTATCAAACACCATCATCAACTGCTGGATTCAGGTAGTTGAAGATGGCTGATTCTACAGCCACATTAACAAGCCTATGGGTCGGCGAAGGTGAGTAACTATGAAGCGATTTGCTGGGTATTTATTTCTTTGATTCGTGGGTACATGCACTGCTGGTATGTCAAAATGCACGGTGCAACCAATATCGATCCCCGTGTACAACCGGTTGTTGGTGTGCATGCCAACACGGTCGTTTTTTTAAAAACCCGAATTCCGGTACACGACACGTGCCAACTTTTGGGTCAATATTTTCATTTTCTAATCATTGTTTTATAATTCCATGACATATTTAAATAAATCAGATATTTATTTAATGCAATACCAATGGATCGTGAGTATTTTGTGACCTTAAAACTGTTAAAAATCTGATTATTTTTATGGACCTGCTGATTAGATTTGCACACCACATTGACAGGATTATCGAGGCATTTAAATTTTGTTGCTCAGAGGGATCAGCTGCTGTGCACTCATTGTGGTTTCACCTTATTATGTTGTGGTTTAATGTCTTCATGTGATCTTGGGTTGGCTATTTGACATTACCATACATGTTGTTGTGATGTTGTCAAACAATGTTATTTACAAAAAAGGGGTTGGGTCCAGCAGTATAAAAGGCAGCTGGTCTATTTAAAAAAAAGATAGGCCTAAATAGATTGATTGAATTTTATTTTATTTAGATCAAATAGAAATGATTCATTCAGTATCCATCGGATCCTCAATAATTTCCTTAACCAGGCATAAGGCCTAGGCCTACACAATACTGACTGACGGGGTATGGTGGTTCCAAGTCCCAAGTGGGGCTTATTATAATTATATGCATGACGAAGTGAATATAGGTTGGGGCGGACCTACGTCACGCCGGTGAAAACAAATCAACGCCGGTGAAAACAAAAACAAAAACAACTTGCGCAGATCAATCAATTAAGGCAACCGCACATTGCGCCTACTGCGGATCAAGTGCGTAACGCTCAGCGTTGAGTGCGTGCATGGAATGTTTTGTTTCTGAAACACTGGTTGCCAAGCAAATTTGCTAAAAATAACTCAAAGTTCCCGTATGTCCGCGCCCTCGTATTGCCAAATCAAGGATGGCAAATTTTTTCTTCTTCATGATTTCTAAAAAACCAAATTCCCTTACCTATTAAACCCTAACCCACCCGGTGGATTTTCCAACGAAATTTTTTTCAAGCGAAAAAAGCACACACAACAAGAGGTGCCACGCCCCGGGGTTTGAACCCACGACCTCTCGGTTGGCGGGCGGACACTCTACCAACTGCGCCACGGGGGAAGCTGTGCTGGGCGAGTGTATTCGCCCAGCTATAGCCCGGGGCCATTATTTCACACAAAAACCTCAGCGCCACGCGGAACCAGGATGCTGGGAAATGGGATTTCATGGGATCTGGGGCTGTAAGGGTTAATGAGATAGTGGCATCATCTTGTTTCAGTTTCATCCACTGATTGTAGATTGCAGTGCATAAATACCAATACTTTCTTGAGTCGTTGGCGTATATAAATAATTATAGACACACACATAGAAATGTGGATGATACACACGTGTGTTCGTAAAATGTTGCACATGATCAACAATTATTTGTTTTGATTTAATAATAATAGGATATCAAGTGTACGCATGTGCAGAACGTGTCACACGTACATGTAGCAACGGGAACGAAAATAAAAACAACAGTTTTGAAATTGTGTTTAATTGTTTTCATTTGAACCGATAAAATATCCCCAGCAGTCACCATTTAACCATTATTTTATGCAAATTGACCCTATTCCATTGAATAGAACCAATTAAGTAAAATTGAAATGCCACTTTTTTTGTTGGGTAGGCCCCCTACAATATAACCTTTAATTGCGCAATGGAACATCACAATTTCATCTTATAATATTTACAATAAGTTCTAACTATGGCATATCTTTTGAATTGCTATCAAAGGCTAGCCTATATTATTTGATTTGTCAATGCCAATATTATTAAATTACTCCACATGTCTATAGTGGGACTTTTAAATTCCTTTACACCGAAACCATAGCAAAAGCATTGTGTGTATGCATGGCCATACCCATGCACCAAACTATAGCAATGCATGCACGCATGCTTGCACACAAAAAACTTATTGCTGGATCTCCGGTTTGGTTCTTCGCAAGTGTGTGTGTGTGTGTGGTGTGCTGCTGGTGTCAATGTGTCAGCAGGTGGCCTTTTGTATTGTCAAAAACTCTAGTACCATGTGCAGGCCAAAGTATACAAGCATCTTTCTCGGGAATCAAGCCTGCCGGCCGATGTTGCGATGTATTTTCTCCTTTCGACAACTTTCTATAGGCATTTTTTTAATTAATTGAGGATTTCTTTTTGTTCGTTCATTCTTTACATTAGAATAAAGGCAGATGGTCACGGTCATAAAGTGGTTGAAGCTGTAACAAATTTGCATTTTTTTATTTATTAGGACCCTGTTATTGTTATGGTTCAGCAAGTAAAGAATACAACAAATTAGGCACGAGTTGCGTATAAATTGGTGTGGACTTTAAATTAATGATCAAAATTTAAAAGGAACAATTAGTCATAGTAAAATATCAAACATGTTTAGCATCCTGACGTTTTCAAAAAAGGCCTTTAAAAACAATCCCTTTTTTGTTTGCGATAAACTTTACGAACCTTGAAGAGGAGGAGGCCTCATTTAAATTGTTTTTATTTTATTGTTCAGAGGGGTTGGTCACCACAAAACTTACTTAAAATGCTTTAAGAAATAAGCAACGCTGTTTACAAACATCTCAAACTCTGAAACGCCTGAACAAAAAAGTTATGAAAGTAATTAGAAGAAAAATGAAACTGGAAGAAAACCAACCAAAAAAAGGATGCGGGAAGGGATGCTAAACATGTTAATTTCTTTATTTGGCTTTTGTTGCACAGTTTAATTACAACCCAAACATATTTAGAGAGTGTTGAGTGTTTTATTCAGGCCTCAAAATAAGAAGTGAATTAGAGGGCAGGCAATTTGAAAGGGGCACCAACTTTCTCTATACTCTGTTTGGCCATCTCGAGACAGTGACGTAACCGCGTATTCTACTAATTGCGTCACATAACGCGCGCGCATACCCGCGGCGCTGGCGTACAAACACGAGCGTTGAAAGGCGGAAGATACACACGCGTGCGTAAAAGCTGCGCCTGTTCAGTTACGTCACTGTCTCGAGATGGCCAAACAGAGTATAGAAGGCAATGCACTTTGAATGGAGAGAGAAAACAGATAGATAGAAATTGAGGGCATCGGGGCAACTAGGTGGGGCATCAAAGGCAATAATTGCCTTCGATTAATTTAAGCACTGGTTTATTACCAAAATATCTTCACTTTCCCATCAGGTATTAATCTTGAAATTGAACCATTTTCATTTTCCATATTTATATTTTTTTTAAATATTTTTATTTTTATTGAAAGCTAAAGAAAAGTTGGAAATGATAATAATATTCAATGATGGATTGAAACATGAAGATGACCTGTAAAATAATAACTGCAATCTGCAAAGCGTTAATTGCATAAATAAAATCATTAAATAAATAGCTACCACAGCGCTGCAGGTAGGTCATCTCCCACTGAGAGAAAAGAAGGTCAATTTGTTGTAGCGGAGGCAGGCAGGTAGATTTGGTCGGTCATGTCCATGGCTATACCTTGGTCATTGTTATTGTTGTTGAATGTAGTATAATTACGTTTTTATGCACAGTTATAAAGTGAGGCCTTTTAAAAAGTTTAAATGCCAGGAAGTGGTTTTGTGATTGACAAAAGTTTTTTGAGGTCATGCATGATTTGACACGCTTTGCTTAAATTGCTTGTCATTAAAAAAAGTGAGTTGAATTGAACTGCCGAGATGATCCCTGAATTGCAGGACATTTAAATTCTAAATCCCTAAATTGTACCAAATTGAACTGCCGAGATTATCCCTAAACTGAACGGCATTTAAATTTTAAATCCAAAGTAATACAGTATTGAACTGGTGAGAAACTGAGATGAACTCTGAACATTTAAATTTGTAATTCAAAGTTGTACAAAAGTGTTTTGAGTAAGTGTGTGGTGACATTGTCAAACTTGTTAATCCCACAATCTGATTATGTCATTGTGGATTATCCCATTCCTGGTAATTCCTTTGTTGTTGGCACAATAATTGGTCAAGTCAAAATCCATATCTTTTTATTGCCAGATCTTTTAAGTGGCATTCACAAGAGTTCAAAGCAGTTCAAATGATGATACTGTGTGACTACACTGAACTGTGTTCACCAAAACTATAGGTAAATTAATAAATGAAAGAACACAACTAAGCAGCGTATCGTGTACATTGCGTGAAGCGCGCACAACCATTCGCGTGATAATTTCGGGCGCGATCATCTTTGAACTGCATACGTGATGTTCGTTCAATTATAATTTACCTATAGTATGAAGAAGCTTTTAAAATCCCATTTCATCTGCAAGTTTATTTACATCCCACGTCCAGGGCATCGCTGTTTTTATTTACCATAACCAAGATGGGAATGGGACCCAACTAGGGGTCGGAGTGAGTCTCTGTAAAATTGAGTTCCGGGAACAACAAAATTGCCTTCCGGAATCACGATTCCTGAATATGTCGACAAAATAACAATTTAAAGCTCACTGAAAAATGCTTGACTTGTCCGCTGAATCACTCTTATTATGCAAATTTTAAAGTGCCACTGATTTTCACCCTTTCCCCATCGCGCTATTTTAAAACATGCATGACCCTCAATTATGATAAAAGATAGCGAGCGCCCTAACAATCAACCCAGACTAAGTATGTTTGGAGACAATATCCAGTGTGACCTACAAAGACACGCCCAAAATCCTGATAAACATCGCTCCATCCCGCCCCCACCCAACAATTAGCTGTCCACGCTCGCAAACTTCCAGTTATATATAATCCCTGGCGGATGGTTTTGGAAGGTACTCTACAAAGTACAAGGAACCACCTGAAAAAATAATATTGTGTCCCCGAAAATAACAGCCCTAGATCCATCTTGGAACATGTGGATTCGTTCGTCCCTATTGCCAGTCATTGAATTTTTCAGAATTAAGTTATTGATCATTTTTTTTATTCAATCAATCAATCTTTATTCAACAGTTATAAAGACTGTACACAAATTCCAGGATCCATTCCATACAGGAAAAGACAAAAAAAACAAAAACAACTATATATATTAAAAGAACCTAAACAACAACAAACAAACAACACAAGCCTACATAAAACAACTAAAACCAAAGGGGGGGCCCTGCTCTAGTTCTTAATATATGGACACTCCATTGATCATGAAATTAAGTTATTGATCATGATTAGATATGGTCCCTAAATAATGGGGGTGGGGGGTGTCATAACCAGCTTTTCATGATGTTGTCAAACAGATGCCATTGTTCACTTTGGTGTAAGCTACAGTTGTACTGTAGTATCATTTCAGATCCCTCTTGATGATGGAAAATCCATAACACTATATGTCATGTTGATGACACAGGATTAGACTTCAAGTATTTCCCCAACTGCAGATCTACAAATGACCTAATACAAGTGATATAGACAGTTTACACTTTCCTTTGTTCACTGGGACCCATTTCCTGTTGAGTGTAATTTGGTTTTATTGGCCATACATGTTTTAGTGAAATGGTTTGTGAGGTCATAGGGTCGAGGGACTATTTAAAAATCAGGGAGAATCAATGCATCAATTTGATTAACTGTCGCAAATGCTGCATAAGAAAACGGTTGCATTTGACTATAAAAACAGAAAAATCTGATGAAAATATCTGTATGATCAGTGATGTCTTATTCAATTTATTCAAAATTTAATGTTAAATTGAAGGCTGAATGTATCAACATTAAAACCCTATCAGAACTATCCTACTCACTACAAACAAATCCCAACGCTGCTAGCTTGTGGTATTGCGTACCCGCCCGGTCTTATCTCATGCCACGCTCCGCCTGACTATCAACTTGCGAAAAAACTGACCCGTTGATGCAGTGGGTTGAGTGGTTCGATCCCCGGCGCATGCAGAGACTGATTCCCCACCCCCAATTTGAAACATTTTCTTCCTTGATATGTTTCATTGCCAAAAACACGCCAGGGAGTTATGGTTAAGACATTTTTTGACAAATTTAGTTTGGATGCATGAGCTTGAGCTATAAAGTATAGGCAGGCCCTTTATCATGGTTTTCATCGATTGGATGCTTTGATTTTAGGTAATCCTTACAAAGAGCCTATAGGTCATCCCAACTTACATTATTATTATCCTACAGTACAAAACTCCATAACCTACCCTACAATACATAAATAGATGTAATGTACTATTTGGCCTTAAATAACTGCAGTTTGGCCCAAAATACTGTGCAGTTCAACTTGACTGTTGAATTTACTCAAAAATGTGTAAAGTGAAACATTTCACCCTGGTATTTCCTAAAAGGCATTGTTTGATATGACTTGGACATTCCATTTGTGTGGGTGGGGTATCATGGTGGTTGCTGGTTGGTTGGTGAAGTACGGAAGCTGGTAGTTTGTATGTAATCTGAAATAGATATTGAAAGGGAGGGGGGTGGTAATGTACTCGCATGTGAAAAAACATTATTATTACGCCTATTGTGGCAATTTCTGGCATATGCTTCGCTTCCCGGGTCTATTTTTTGGTGCTCCTTAGGAATGAGCCCCAATGTGAAAATACAAAAATTTAGAATTGATTATTGTACTTACATTGTTTTATTACAAATACAATCACTTATAATTAAGCTTAGGGGTTTCCCGTGTTCACGGTATTGATGCCGCAATTCACGGTATTCATGCTAAAATCATCAAAATCGCGGATTTTGTAAACAGTACCGTAAAATCGCGGAATTGTTATTTCAGCCGCGATAATTGTCCGACAAGCCGATTTTTACAGTTTTATTTAATAGCAAAAATAAATTTTCCGAATTCCTATTGAAATATTTCCTTTCAAGACGATATCGACGCACAATGTACAGTGCATTCAACTCTAGGCCTACTTGACACGACTGATTGAAGTTCAATTGTATAATATCGAATTTATTTGAATGAGATAAACAAAAGACCGTCTTCTTCTTCTAAAGAAATATAGGTAGGCCTACTTCAAACCATGGACTTGTTCAAACCAAATTCAAAAGAACGAAGAGATTGTTTACAAACGCCACCCCCTTCAGAAAGGTTGCTAGTTGATAAAAAAGTTAATCCAGAGCGTTCAATGGGTGATTATTCATTCATATCGATTGCATACAATTACTGTTGTAAAGAAAATACGGTACCGAAAATACTACACCCCGGGAAATACACGCACGTGCTAGTATTAAATCATGAACGACGCCATTGTAGACAACAGCAAACAAAACTCATTGACATGTGATGATGAATAGATTACAATAATAATGTTGTAAATAGATCGGAGTTCTCCGATTGGTTGAGATAAGGTTTGCCGACAACAGCAAACAAAATTCATTGATGAAAATAAATCATGTGATGATGAATAAATTACAATAATAATGTTGTAAATAGATCGGGGTTCTCCGATTGGTTGAGATGAGGTTTGTGTACGTGCGTCTATAAATGTTTTCAGGTCACGTCATGACCTCTCGCAAGGAAAAACAAAATAATAATTTACATACAGTAACTTAAAAAACGTAGTATGAAAAGTATTAAAAAAATGTTTATTGGGCTATTATTTGTACAAATGGTTGCGCAAAACAGCTTTAAATTCAACAGTTTCCACTAAAATTAAACCCTGCAAATATATTTCTTATGTGTAGCAATGTAGGCATACAAAGTTTCAAATAGCAATATGTAAAGCAAAACGGTTGAAATTGTCGAAGCACCAAAAATTAATTTGGCGAAAATATCCATGTACGGCTAACTGTCCAGTGGCTATCTGTGACACTGACAGTATTGATTTCAAACTCAACAAATTAGATTTGTTTCTGAATTACGTTTTGCACAGTTCGTCAGTGCAATTTATCTTGTAAAATATACATGAGTCTAAGAAAGGTCCATAACCCGATCGATCATCAACACCCCCCAATTTTTTTTTAAAATGAATCAAAATAATACAAATTATAATAATAAACAATCATACAAATAAGGACAAATAAAAACTCAACCAATAAATAAATTAGAATTACATTTTGCACAGTTCGTCAGTGCAATTTATCCTGTAAAATATACATGATTCTAAGAAAGGTCCATAACCCAATCGATCATCGACCCCCCCCCCCCCCCCCCCCCCCCCCCAATCAAAAAAATTAAATTAGAAATAAATATTTATAAAATAAGGTAAAAAGCAAATCCCAAACTGTTCATACATGTAGTGTAGGGTTGTGTATTGATCTATTTACCTGTCAATTCACGCATTTGGCAATCTTTGATGTAAGTCTTTTTTCATTCAAAATGAATGGGAAAAAAAGACTTTAATCAAAGAATGCCAAAATGTTTTGTTGTTGAAAAATCACAACACTTCCACACACAAAAAATAGGTTATTTTTCATAATTAAAAAAATGGCAAATTATTGATTGGTTGAACTTGGTGTGTATTTGTATTGGCAGGCCTTGTATTGGAAATTGTGCAGCCTGCAGACTGTCCATTTACGATATTATATTATTAATATGCCAAAATGCAATTTATTACGGTATTGCTATTGATTGTAATACATTTTAGTACATTAAGTGCACTTGAAGTTGTGCCCCAAGAAAATGTTGAATTTAGAAGCCCTCCGAGGGCGTTTCTAAGCCGTTTCAGACATTATTAACTCAATATTTAATAATAGTGACGTGATCAACAAATTCAAGAGCAGGTGGAATATGCTACAGTCTGGTTCAAAAATTGAACTTCTAGTTTTTAAGGTAGCCTACCAACAATTTACCAACTGAGATTGAGAAAACAGAGTAACGCATTATAATTTGTCACTCCTTTTTTTACATAGTATAACTCGAACTCCAAATCAATATTTCCAAACATCCGACTCATATCTAACTTACTCATATCGCTGGATTGCGTCACATGTATTACGGATGCCAAAAGTAGGGGCATGCCCCCCCCCCCCCCAACTCAAAAAAAAGGGGACAACCCCCTCCCCGCCGTCGTTGTACTGTACTATAATAATGATACTGTAAAACCACTTGGGATGCGGATTCGCGAAATTAAATACCTGCATAACACACATTTTGCATTGAGAGTAATCAGTAACATTTCCGATTCGCAAAATTAAATGCCCGCTAAAATAGCAGTTATTTTAAATTCGCAAAATTAAGTATCCGCAAAATTATAGCGTTTGACAGTAATTGATATCAGGCATACTTGGAAAATAAAATTAGTTTAGTAGCTATTTTTGACATGCAAATTACCGTTCCAATGTGTTTGTGGGCCAGGTAAAGCTATATTCATATCATGATGGCAATTATGCAAAAAATGAAAATTAAAAGGGTAAAATTCTGAATGGGTGAAAAACCATACATAATGGCAATTGGTAAGCAGAAGCGAATGTTTTATAACATTTGCAGTGCACTTTGCGTAAAGTAAAATCTTATAGGCATGAATTGTGTAACGGCCAGGCACTCGTGCTGCTCACATGTCAAAGGTACAATTTTCACTGAAACGTGTGCACATGTACATGCATGTCAGAATTAAGCCAGTGATAAAATAGTAAAATAAAAGAATCCTGTTTTCGGCAGCCCGGTGCTAAGATTGGTTTCCAGTTTTCAATACAATTTATTCTGTTAAAATATACTACTATCTGGTTTCAAATTGTCGGCAATCAATTATTTCCTTTCATCTACGTCACAGCACCAGGCTGCAATAAACGAGATTCCTGATTCAAAATAAAATCATTAACAAAAAATGTTTTAACTTTTTAAGCAGTTGTAAAAGGTAGTGTATAAAAAACAAAGCACAAATAACCACTCAAGTCACAGGTAGTAAAATACAATTACCACCCTTTTTTGCACTATATAAAATCAGTGACAGTTATATTCAAAGGTGAATTATATTATAACTTTAATAAAGTAATGATAAGTGAAATTTCAAAGGCTCACTGGAAATCAATATTTTGACACCTTTGAAGAAGAAAAACCAAAAGATTCCTGTCTCTATAAATGGCAATTTAATAATTTTGGGTATCCCCAAAACGAATTTACAAGCACATGGATCAGTTGCTATAGTTTGATCAGTTCCAAATTGGCGAGCCTCCTTACAGTCAGCGAATTTATATAGAAGGGTGTACATGTAGATGCACACGAATACAACAAGCGCAATGTGCATCGAATGCGTAACGCTTGCACTCATCCAAAATCTCATGGGTAATGCTTGTGACTCATCCAAAATCTCATGCCTATGGCCGAAATCACGCCCGTACGCTTGGATTACTTTCGCGCAGAGAGAGATAAAAAACACATATTTCTCGCCAATTTGGAACTGATTGAACTATAATAGTGTAAAAGTGGAAATTTTCGCGCGTATACATTTTCGCACTTCACACATTTTGAACAATTTTGCTTAAGTTTTTATTTTCGCGATTTTGAGCTTCTGTACATAGACCTACATATAAAATGAATGTATTCGCGCCTTTTTATTTTCGCGCTTGCTGATTTTAGCGCGTAAATCGCGAAAATAAATGTAGCGTGAACATTTCCACTTTACAGTACTAGTTGCTAGTACTACACGGTCCACGGGCGGCGAGGTTATGTACACCAAAGACCGTTTACTTTGGGCCAATTGAGCCAACCAAAGCTATTCTCCTTCCTTACAATATACCTGTCAGAGAAGGCCGACCAGACCCAAGACGACGTCCATGGGAAGGCCAATCACAACGCCCCTAGCTAAGGCAAAGTAAAAATTATGGTTTGTTTAGTGTCTGGACTTTATCAAACGAAAAAAAGGAAGGAGGATTTCCCTTTTAAAAAATCCCTTTTAGTGCAAAATCACCCTTGTCAGCGATAAACCTTGCAAACCTGAAAGAGGAATGGCCTCTTTAAATCTTTTTTATTTCATGGTTATGGTAAAACCACTAACTTGTTTAAAATGCTTATTTTTAAGAAAGAAGCAAAGCTGTTACAAACGTCTCAAACTCCGAAACACCTGAACATAAAGTTCTGACTCACTGAAATTTAAACAAATGAAAGTAAATTGAAGTGGACCTAGAAAAGAAACAGGCGGGATGCTAAACAAGTTTAATTTTTATTTGGCCTAACAACTTTAAAAAAATGTATCCAATAATCCAAGAGAGGTACGTATTGGGATTTTTTTCTTTTGTTTGGAGATTATTTGCATAAGAATTGTGTGCTATCCACTTTGAACTCTATGAATGAGTGTCTGTCCAGTGCAGAAGAATGTCTTGAATGATTTCAATTGGTTTGCTGGTTATTAGAGTATACTAGTGCACATAATGCTGATGGATGCAGGGGAAGATTTTGGTTTGTGTCTTAATTTGTGCTGTGTAGTCTGTAAATAAACTGTAAATTAAGTTCCTGCTCATATTTTAAATCATTGATTTGCATCAAAATTGCCTATTGAAATATTGCTATAGTAATAATAAGTAATCCAAGCGTATGCCGCGATTATAGCCCACTAAGACGAGATTTTGGACGCACAAACGCATCACGCATACAATGCATAGTACGCTAGCTGCCTTGAAGCACGCCCACGTTCTTCTGTATTCATTCACTGGTGTACAAGGAGGCTTCGCCAATTTTGAACTGATCAAACTATAGTAAAATAATTGTAAAAAGGTAAGGATGGTTTGAACAGTTGACATTGGCAGTGCCGGGTCTCGAACCTGGGACTTCTGCATTGTGGCAGGCTGGTGATCAGGGTTGTAGCTACGCCAGGCGGCGCCGGGCGGGCCCGCCCGCCACTGGGCTAGCCCGCCTGGCACTAGGCCCGGAAATTGGGCTGGCCGCCTGGCACAATTTTTTTTAATTTTTATTTTTTTAACTATTTGTGGATAAAATCATTAAACTGCCTCATAAAACAAGAAATGATGTGGCAGGAACCCTCAAAAGTGCATTAAAAAAGCCTGAAAACATCCCGGCCCCTGAGCCGCGAGAGTTATGTAACCAAATAGCGAAATATTGAGCCCAAATAGCAAAATATTGAGCCCGTCCGGTCGCTTCGCTCCCTCCGTTCGCCATTTTTGCCACCTGGCACAAAAGTTGGCCTAGCTACAACCCTGCTGGTGATTCCAACCCAACACCTGTCGCGTCTGGCTTGAAAAGAAGAATATATGTATTCCCCTTCCATGATGACGCTTTGAGATAGACTGAGGCACATGCCTCCAATTTAGAAATGGGGAGGGCATGCAATTTGAAAAGGGCACCAACTTTCTCCAATGCAATTATGTACTTTTGAATGAAGTGAAAACGGCCAGAAATTGAGTGCATTGCCTTCGATGCCTTCGATTAATATGAGCCCTGCTGCAGTTTTACTTGTTCACTTATTTTCTAAAATCATTGCTGAAAAATAAATAAATAAAGTATGGAATGTAAGTATCCAGATCTGAGCATGCTTGTGGGATGCTGAATATGTGTAAGAAATAATTAAGAAAAATGTTCAAAACAGTGATTTTCTGACGCGGGGAGCAAAGCAAAGTCGCAGCTGGGAAAACGAGAAGCAATGAACTGAATGTCATAAGCCTAGAATACGGACAACCAAAAACTGTGGCGGACAACCAACATTTCCTGCTAGGTTGTCCGCCGGACAACATTTATTTTCCTTAATTCCAACACTGTGGACTGGGTGTGGAAGACCAGGCTCAAAGCAGGCTGATGGCATAGTATCGTGTGGTATGGCTGGTTATAGTTTTAATAATATCCCGCGCTTATGACTGTCCCTATCCGCAGCTGAACCATATTTAGATATTTGTGTGGGAAGCAATGTGTGTGTACATTGATCCCACATTTTTTGCTTGCATAATTAGTGAATGAACATGTGCAATTTGATACACACTCCCTGGTAGATAATTATATACCTAATTCTATAATTAAATGTGAGTATTGTGACCGATTTGCATCAAGGGACATGCGGTTGGTCATTGCTTGGCCAATGCAGTTTTCAGATACGCCCAAATAGATGGAAAAATTGGAAAATAATGAAATTATAAGGAAATGAAGGCGGGCATGTATGAAATTAATAAAGATAATAAAAAATACACAATCTCAATCCAGGTCCCTCTTGCTATCGCGGCAACGGATTTACCCACTGTACCACAAAGACTGCACGTTTAATACATGGGCACCAGAATTATGAGTGCTAAATCATGGATTCAAAATCCTTGTTGAGAGTTTCAAGCGGCCGAATGTAGTAAATATTAACATTAATTCATGAATATCAACAATATTTCATGGTTGGGGTATAGGAAAACCCCCGATATACATGTATAGGGTATAGAACAAAAAAATGTTCTTCTCTTTCTGACCAATTTTACTTTCAGGGTCTATCGCATGACTGCATATATAATATTTTTAAACAAAAATAAGAATAACCGAACCCCTTATATTCGGTCAATGTCCTCAATTGGTGCAACTGAAATGCAGGTCTCCTTAACTCTCTGCCCAATGCCTAGCAACCGTTGATGACCATTGATAAAAATCACACAAAATGAGATCAGTTTGGAAGACCACTTGACCCTTGCCCCGATATTTCACCTGGGCCCTGAGTTCATTTTCCTGTGTTTTGAATTGGGTCAACTCAAAAAGCCAATGGGCAATTTTTGTCACCACTTGGTCTTATGGACATTATTAATTCATAAACCTCATTTCTTTTTTGTTATTTGCCTCATTCTTTGCAGGCCTACATGGTAGCCCTATAAAGAGCGCACCTACGACGCCTTCCAAGACGCTGTCAGGTAAAGATGTGGTTGGAGAAGACATACTCAACTTCTACAAAGAAGCCGGTATAGAGGGAATCGCAAAAGAGGTATGAATCCCCCTTCCCCATCCCCCTTCCCCCCCCCCCCCCCCCCTGTCTTGATGTAATGTTTCACTTTCATAGTCCAGTTATTACAATTTGCTTGTTTCCCAAGCAAATTGAAAGACCCTGGAGCAAAATAGTGCACCCCGGTCCCCAGTCGCACGACTCCACACAACATCGCAGGGATAGAATTTCGGCGCGAATCGATTAGCATAAAATCACTACTGCGCCAAAAAACCCCAACTTTTTTTCTTCTTTTTCTAAGTCCAAAACAGGATCTTAGATGACTGGTATTTGACCCTTAGTCACAAACATGCCGAATTTGGAAGTTGTGCAAGCTTATAGCCTTATTCTTGATATTATTTTCATTAATTTTGCAATAATCCATGGATTCTCGCGAAATTATTCCGCAAGAATCTAAATGGACTCTCGCACTGCAGCGCGAATTTCTAGGTCTAGAGTTTGAAGTAATCAGGAATCGTATCAATCTGTAACTTAAAAGATCTTTATGATTTATGATCAAAAATCAAATCTGCTAGAAAATCTGCTTTCATAGTAAAAATCAATGATAGAGGGCGCTACTTGGAAAAGATCTAATAATATGCCTTTAATTTATATCCAGGCAATTCAAATTATGTATAAGTACCAATCCACTGTACTGTGTGGGCCAGGGAGGGGTGTGGAATATTTTTGCTGAATTTTGTGTGGGATATTTCAAGTTTGTTTCCTCATTGGACCACCGACCCCGTTTCCTGTTCATCGTGTTTAGGGGTTATCATTTGACAAGGAGGGGTGAGTCTGTAGGCCATCCTGTCCCCAGGATTTCTGAGAATCTGTCCGTATGTGTTGAAATATACAGGAAGTGACCTTGACGCAGATCCTCAATCTCTTTAAGATACATTTGTAGTTGTCACATTCACCCTGTGTTTGATAGGGAAGTAATAGGCCTTGTGTACATTTTGATACAAAGATTTGAAAGAGCGCTAGAAAAGCTCAACTTTTTTGGGTGAAACATCATTTCCATCAGTAATATCCAATTTTGCACGAATTTGGGCAGGCATCTGAGCTTTCCACTCTTGCGCCGATTTCTATCAGCTAGCTACATGTATGCTCCAATATTTAAGCCTCAACAAACCACATCTATATAATTTCATTTCATTTTGCGGTGGTTGGGGTGAAGCCAAGGAGGGAAGGGGGGATGGGTTTTGGTTTTTTCATCAAGAACCCTGCTATGTGCCATACAAACCAAATTTGGCACTTCCATGCTGGGTACACTCATAAGTAATCAATTATTTGGAGAAGATTTTGATGCAAAAAGTTTATAATTAATTATATAACTTAAGTTCCCCATACGTGCACTCTTATAGTGTACATTACATCCAAAAGGTATGGGGATTTATTTGAGGGGATTTGGTATTTAATTGAGTGCAGGGTTAGACATTTTCAAGTGCCATTACATCGTTGAAATCAATCATTTACAAATTATTGATTATAGGAAGTGTATTGGTATCTGGGTTTAAGCCAAGGTTTAAGCAAGTATGTGGATTTAATTTGAATGACACAAATTGTTTTCACTTTTGATTACTTCCAACTACAAAAATATTTGAGCAAAGATCTCATAGGCTCCGATATATATTTAAAATACTATACAACAACGGGTACTTAACAATTCACTGTATAGGCATTTCAATTTTCAATTCGATAGGCATTTCAATTTTCAGTTCGATATGTATTCTGTATTAATATTACTATCCACTGTGTTGTGTATGCAATGCATGCCATTTTAAAATTCAGTCAACCATACATACGAACACGTATGTAACACTCAGAACCTAGCCAGCAATAGGGCTTCCCCCCTTTATTGTCAAGAACTGCTGGACCAAATCTGCTCAATTTTTTTGTGAAATGAAATATTTGTTTCCCAAATCCCAAATTATGTGATATGAATGGTAGACATTATAACGCAAAGTTCTGCTCAGACAAATTCCTTGAAAGTTGAGGAAATCATAAAACATGGTCTATATTTATTTGCCTAGCAATACTATAATCTGTATTATTATCAGTGAATTGAGATAAAGTGTCAAAAATGTGAACCCGCAAATATAATTGAAGCTATTTTTGTGATGATTGTCAGGCTCATTTGCATACAGGTGGTTGGTAGTTCCCAATATCACACAAATTTTTAGTCATGCCGTGAGGCCCCTGTTCACACGAGGCTCGACATCTTGAGTTTTGTTAGTTGCGGTGTGTTGGTCATAAGGCCAAAATAAATAGTTGTGTTGCCCTCATCCGGCCGGGTCAAAATTCCGAGAATGTGGGCCGGGTATTTTTTTAAATTTTTTTGAAAAAAGAATTTCATGATTATTTTTTTTCCTCAAGATCTTCCAATCTGTGAAAATTGCACAGATATGGGCAAGAAACCAAGTAATTCACCATTGGATTGAAAATACATCCAGTAAGCGTTTTCCTTAGTATCTTCACACATGTTGACTGAATAATTTTTTTTGTTGTCCTTCCCGATTTTAGGCTTGTGAGGGCAACACAACTATTTTTGTTGTTGCCTAATCTGCAGAGGGTGTTGGACACCAGAAGCATTAATCACTCTGGGAGGTTCACAACAATTCTGCCCCAATTATTGTTTGTAGCTCAATCAAGTTTAACACACTCAGTGATAATTAGGCCTAAATAAATAAATTTATGAATCACTAAAAAATAGTACCGGCGCGGCCATAGCATAGCGAGAGGGACCAGTTTCGAGACTGTATTTTGAAGGTCTTTGTTAATTTAATTTACGCCAGTTTGTGCAAGTCTAAATATTAAATAAAATAAGAAGTGAAAGTTGAATTAAAACAAGTAAAATTGGTAATTTTCTGATGTAGTAAAAACCCTTAGATTCAAACTTCTTGTTGCACACCGCATTAAAAAATATTTGTGTACCAGGGGAGAGGCGAACTTTAGAGTTGGTTTGTCATGGCCCCAAATTTGTGATATTTGGTGCAAAACACAGGGTTAAATTAACTATTAACCATTGACGGTAACAAGGTTTCTACCTTCCATGTGTTGAAACAGACTTAACTGCATCTCCGTGTTTGGTCACACCAAGCTTTCACCTCGAAGTAAAACTTAAGGTAGCGGACCTTGTGTGGACACGAGTATCCACTAAATAGTGGTGGAGGTGGTAGTGGTTGGTGTGTGTTTTTGTCCTGTTTAAAAGGCCGGATCAGGCCACGCTCTATCGGAATCTGTGCACCGCTTTAGGGCAGGCAGGCGTGTGATCCTATCGGACTATCGCTGTTAAGTGTATGTAATGGAATGGTATTTGATGAATTGGTACAACAGTTAGCAGAAGGGTACCCTATAGGCTTTTAGATTTGTGTGAAACATTTAATTTAAAAGTGATTTAATAACATGGTTGTAGGTTGTGCGAGGGGCGATATCAATGGTCACATGCAGAAAAAGGCTTATTTTCTTTTTAGTTAAAAACACACTTGTATCAAATTATAAGCCTGATCCAATTTGTCCTCAAACAATCGAAAATGTTGAGTTTTAATGTCAACTCAAAATTATGTAAAATTATTTTGTTTATGACAAAGACACTTTCATATTAGCTTTCTTAAAAATCCTTCATTTGACACGCCCTCATTTAAAACCACCTTGTTAGTAAAACAACTCAATTTCACTAGCAATTTAAGATTGCTAGGAGATCCGATTCGCCAAATTAAATTGCCGTCAATTATATTATTTATTATGGTTATATATAGGAAGATGATACAAATTAGTGAGATTAAATTGCCGCAAAAAATTGACAAAGTAATAATTTCGCTAAATTAAGTTGCCGTGAAATTAAGTTGTCGTGAAATTAAGTTGTTTTACAGTACCTTCCCAAAACACCACAGACCTTCAGTCCGGATTAGAATATTTAAAGGTATAATTTTCTGAAATACAAAAGTGTCCCCAATCCCCATTTAATTTCTATTTATTCAAATGTAATTAAATTGCCTTTTGAAAGTTGTCTTTAAGGTCATGTGCAGTGTGATGAAATGTATGAATGCCCTTGATTGGTTGGTGACTGTAATTTAACCTCCATGACCCTTTTCTCCCACATATAACACATCCCCCCAGGGGTCACTCTGACAATTTGTAGTAAGGATGTACAGTTTTATGTGGGAACCTAAATGTTTACATGAGATCTGTAATTATCACTAATTTTGACACATTTTGGGAATAATATTGAAACAAAACGACAAATTTCTTGAAAACCATTAATTTACCAAAAATATGTTTGAAAAGGGCGGCTCATCAATCCTTTTGACTGGACAGGTAAGTGTATGGGATCCTATTTAGCGGCACATCCATGTCACCTCATATCCACTGAAGCTCCCCACCGCCTAGTTCTATTAAATGCCCAGGGTCAATATTTACCCGTACCCTACTACACCACACGGAACCACATGTCCAGTCAGCACTTCTAGGCGCCCGCACACAACTTCTATTCCACGGTGCACTAAAACCTGGGTATTAATATACGGTGTGCACAAAATTTAGCCTGGGAAGCCCAGCGCTTGTGGCGTGCGTGGTGGTGGTTCGACTCGCCTGCCAACCCCGGTCATCCGGGTTCAATTCCCAGGGGGTGCCGGACACCATCCACCTGTTCTTCAATCCATCCCCACTGCCCTACTTCTAGGGTAAGGGTTATCAAAGTGAAATTGAAAACGAGTATTAATATTACGATATAAAATGTTATTCAATTAGCCAAATATGTCACTTTTGCATCTGTATACAATTGCGAGCCAATGAACAATTATGTTAAATACATTAAAGAGAAAAAATTCACGTCAGAAGTAAACCAAATTGTTGTTCTTTCAAGATTTATTACAAGAAAACAATGTTTGTTTCAACAATTTCTCTATGTAAATCAAGGGTACCGTAGCATTTATATTTAGCTACAGAATGAACGTGGGTTTTGATTGCCATCTCGGCAGCCCAGAAATACAACTTTATCGCATTATGTCTGCCAAAGCCCTCCTGAACGAATGCCAGGTTCAGTAGCAACTGTTCAGAGATAGGCCTACTACCTAGGATAGCAACTGCAAAGCATCGTCAACAATGTATTGAGTGGTACACATATTTTTGCTTTCAGATTGATCAGGCAAGAGCAGTAATACAACCATTAATTTGAAGGCTAAGTTAGGGACCCAGGGTAGCATAGCATAGTGTGTTGCTTGGTTACAGTACACAGTGCAGTGTCAGAGTTGAGTTTGCTGGTATGGAGATAACCCTTGTTCCACATACGGATAAACCAATTTACACACAACATGGGTAGGACAGACCTTCCAAATTAATGTAACATACCACTATTAATAGAAACGCCTGTCCACCGTTCAAATTGGAATAGGACAATTTAGGGTATAATCTATACTATTTATGTAAACCATGTATTGAAAAAAAGGGTAGCCAATTTTACAAACATGGTTTCAGCATAACAAATAATAGACAACTTGAAAAATAATCCCTCAAAATTAAAATTGGACAGTTTGTATGATGATAAACATTTGAGGCACTAATTGTAGCCAGTAATAGATACAGCGTCTTGAAGTAAAGATCGCCAATATTACATACTGGCAATAATTAATAGGATATGCATTCCAAACAATAGATCACTGACAACACATTACAAACATCATCACTCAAATCAGAATAAGACCCATTTTATGAATGATGAACATTTTAAGCATGTTTTGTATTAACTGTCCATCCTTAAAGTTAAAGTAGCCAGTATAAGACCTGCCAAATAACGGACCACTTCAACACAATCACTCCAAACAGAATAGGGGCATTTTATAAATAATGATAATTTCAATAAAAACCAATCATTTTAGCACTAAAGGCATCTTGAAATAGCAATAAACTGTCACTTTTAATAAATTCTTTTATGATTCATTCATCGCTTTAACTGTCATGTTTTTCTAGATATCCCCCCCCCCCCCCCCCCACACCGTCGTTTAAATGGAAAAATGTTTGCAAACTTGAATGATACTTTTTATATTAAATTTCCCACACTGTCTAGATAATAGTTGCCAACTAATTTAACATTCTAGATTTGTATTGGGCCGAACTGTCAAACAACAACACAGCAAATACATTTAAATTGTAACATTCAGTTAAAAGGCCTTTCTTTTATCCCCTGCATATCAATCAACTCCCAACCAATAGCAAACCAATACTAATCAAGTCCTGTCTAACATTAATATTGATCTATCCATTCATGTTTTGAGGGCACAAGGTTAGCTGATCATTTAAATTGTATATCATTGGCGTCCCTAGGGCCGTGGGGAGTCAATTCAACATTACCTGGCAAAACATTAAGAAATGCATACATTATGTATATTATGTATAACAAAACCACTAGGGGGGATTGTGGCAAGAATAGCTAATACTGGGAAACATGCGTCAAAAAATGGGATGTGTCCCCCCACAGGAATCGAACAGGGGCTTCTGCGGCCGCTGTCCAGGTGACTGCATCACGTTAAAAGGGTCGCGCTCCCAACATTTTAGGAGCCCATACATGTACCTTTGTGCACGATTGTGGTGCTTCTTGATGAATTATGTTGTATTTAGCATGGTTAGGGTTAATGTAGATGTAGTTGTCATTATTGTGTCAACTCAATTATATTTATTTCAATGTTAAATTTAATTTCCTGTTCCTTTTGATTCCTTTCAAAATTTTATACTTATAAAAATAAACATGAATGTAACAAGTAGTTTTCCTCTCTAAGGATTAAGCTTGGGCCCAATTTTGTGAGTCTAATTACAATTTACAACATTTGAACAGAGAGCGATTTTAAATTATATTTTAGTGTTACTGTTTTCATCAAAACCCCCTCTGCCAATTTCTTAATTTGCTGAACTAATTTTGGGCCATAGTGTGATCACAGATCAATGTAGTTGTCACTTCAACTTCTAGTCGTAAGCAGGCCTGGAAAAAAATGTGGAATTCAGGAAGCACCTTCAAGCGAAATGTTGGTATTTGGAGGGAAATGTTGGTATTTATAGGGAAGTTTTGGTATTTTGGAGGGAAATTTGGGTATATGGAGGGAAATAATTTTGTTTGCTGCCCAGGAAATATACATTTTTTTCCAGCTCTGGTCATAAGTCAAGTCACAGGCAGATAGTGACTCCAAGTCAAGTAAGTCCTAAAATTCAATTTTGTCAAATCTTTTTCACTTCGTTAGCAGTGTTTTCACTCACTGTACAAATAGCAAAAATACCTTTCACTTTCGATTTTAACCCTAACCTTCCTGGAACGTACGATTCACTACGGTAAAAAACACTACAGCAAATAACAATGTCCACACGCATGCTACATCATTCGATGGCATCAAACAAGCTGATGTGTTAACAAAATTGTTGCCCATGATAGCTTAGGTAGGTAAGCCGAGTGGTTGGGGAGTGGGGACGTGGCGCGGTGATCCGATGGTCAGGATTGAATCCCGGGGGCTTGTGGCGATTATTTTGGTTTAAAAAATCATACCTTGTCCCCCTCGTCCGGTTTCCACACAAAAACATAGCCTGGCTGGTTAGGGTTAAGAGTGAAAATGTTGGTCATTACAGCGTTACTGCCTAAAACACTGCTCTCATCATAATTTTGGTAATTTTTACCCTCAAGAAATTTCCCTTTTGAAGCTGATGTGAGTATTATGTTAAATAAAAGTAAAGTCTCTTTCGAAAATTGACTTCAAAATTTCTAAATAAAATACTCAAGTTCTAATTGAACTCTTTTTGAATTATTTTCAGATGGTGAATCAGTGAATCTCAAGTCTCTTGCTGTCCGTGAATTGAATTTATTTATTATTTATTAATGCTTTCTTTATTGAGGGTAATATGCTTCAGTGACTTGCACTGCTTTCCAAGCAGGCCCTCATTTCGATACATACATAAATACATCAAAATAACAAATAACGGGTTTAAATATAATACAAATTATTCAATTATGATACAGTGGAAATATAGGATTTGAATTGACCGAGTGACATATTTTCTAAATCAATTCGAATAGATGGTGATAAATTGTTCCACAGATGACCAGATCTGTAAAGAATCAAGTCATATCATCAAAAATCAAGGCTGTGACTTATACTCGGGTACCAAATTAGGTACCGGAATACCCGAAATGTAAAAAAAGACAAAAAAAGACCTCTATTGACCCCATTTTGGGGACAAATTTGTACTTAAAAAAAAACACTTTAAAAAACCCCTTTTTAAATACATTTCGCCCGATAAAAGGATCGGGTACCCGGGTACGAAACTACCCGTGCATTCACAGCCTTAGCAAAAATGGTGACTTCAAAACCCAAGTCAATACAAGTTATTTTACACAGGTCACCGCACACTGGCTAAGTTCACAACTACCCCCGCCCCCCCCCTCCCCCCCCCCCCCCCCCCCCCCCCCCGCCCTTATCTTGTGTTTTAAAGTTTACCCAGGCACTTGTTGTTCAGACCATGTGAGGTATCAGTAGGGACCTCTTATTGAAAATATTATTTATAGGGTCTCTTGGTAGGTGATGGTATTTGGGCTATTGTGCGCAGACAATAGCCCATGCCACTCACTATTGTGTGGAACATATTGAATTATTAGTGGTGTTACAATACCGAAGTCTGGACTCTGGACACCTCATTAGCTTTTTACATAAGAACATTTGATCAGAACAGACTAGCTATATGGTTATGTATGTAACATGTACACGATACAATTTGGATGTATGAAATTTGTAAACAAAATATGGGGGTCAGATGATATTGATAAAGGAAGAGCAAAACCTTTATGAAAATAGAATTTATGCTGGTATAACATCTGATTCAAATTAAGGGGGTAAAAAAAGTAGCCCCCCCCCTAAAATTTGATTACGTTTGTTTACATAGCTCTACACAATTGAACGTTTTCAGAGATTGAAATACTTATGAAAAGCAAAAGCACTTGGCTACCCATAGAAAGTTTCTCCATTTCAATATCATTATTACTTTTCCCAAAATAGTCACATTTTCCCAAAAATGATGTTTAAAAAAAAGTGGCACTTTTCAAGATTTGATACGAGTTTGTGTACATAAATCCACCCACGATTAGGCGTTTTGAGAGATTGAAACATTTACAAAAAGGGAAAATCCTTGGCTACCCACATAAAGTTTTCCCTTTTCAATATCATGTTTACTTTTCCCAAAATAGTTACATTTCCCCAAAATAATGTTTTCCCGATACAGGGAAGTTATTGATGTGAATGGTGGACACTATTGGCTAGTCATGCATGAAATAAAACAATTTTATTCATAATATTATATTAATTAAGGACCAGCTTAAGAAAGAAGACTTTCTTTTAATTGAAAATAAAGACAATTTAAATTAATTTTTAACAGTACTTGGAGTTGGAGACATGTTTGTAAATTTCTTGCATAAGATTTTGAAAAGTGCCACTTTTTCTAAAAACATCATTTTGGAAAACTAGGGTTTTGAGTTCTCTATTTTCCAGCCATGCAAATAAGAAAACAAACAAACTAAAACAAAACAAACCAACAAATCGTCAGCCTGCTTCGATAATTGCCCAACTCACTTTTCAGAGAAATTTAGTTTTTTGCATCAATCATGACTTCATTACATTATGCACATTACATTATGCACATACTGTAATAATACCCTAAGTCATTGAAAAATCAAAAGTGTTGATAAATGCACAATTGCAATTCTGCCTAAGTCAGCATTGTGAGTTAGGCAGATTGTAATAATCATGTAAAATGTTTAAAATGGGTCATATTAACTCGTATTAGGCCTATAGCAAGCCACATTTCACTTAAAGTTATATCCCCAACCAGCCCTCAAATTAAGAAATGAAAAGGGCATGGCAATTTCAGGCAATTTGATGGGGGCACAAGGCAATTATGTACTTTTTAATGGAGTAAAAACAGCCAGAAGTTGAGGGCATAGAGGCAACTAGGTGGGGCACCCGACGGCAGTTGCCTTCGGTTAATTTGAGGGCTGTCCCCAACCTAATTCTATCCAACAGATACTGCTCCTGTTGGAATTCACCTGTAGTATTCATGATGCTATATAACATATCGTCAGCCTGCTTCGATAACTGCGTAACTCACTTTTCCTATTTTTGAAAAAATGAGTTAGGCAATTATCAAAGCAGGCTGACGAAATGTAAGGGGATAAGTGGTAACCAGCAGCAGGAAGCCCTGTTGAGTTTCACAAGGTCAAAGCTTCTCGGCAAATTGCGAATCAAAATGCACTCATGGACAACTTCCCAAGGTCTTAATTCAATCAAAATAGTTGTTGATATCTTGACTCCCAGGTAAATTGCGATGCAATTAATGGAAATGAGCGGATACCTGTATATATGGGGGATATTATATTACTATTTGCCAGCTTAATTTATATGAGGTGTATTCCGTAATTTATGGGGATGGGGGTGCTCAGGTTAGGGGAATGAGCTGCTATTAAAATAGGGTGTCATTTTGACAAATTTGGCTTACAATGTATCAAATCCAGTTTGTGTTTGGTTAATCAATTAGGTTTAATTTCCAAATTTTGGCAACATTTTCTGAAAATTCTGATAGTAATAAATTGATGAACTTTGTTTAAAATAGCTATATATTACAAATGCAAGGGATTGTAATCATTTTTTCTGCCAGCATGTTAAATTCTGCCAGCATGTTAAATCCAAAAATATTGTTAGCTATTTAGATTTTTTTAATTTAAAATATATATTGAGGTCATAAATCCCTAACCGCACTGAATCTCACTAAATCTCAATGCCAGAAACTATCTCCAGGCACGTGCTGCTGCATTGCCGCGATGACGTCACCTACCGCAGGCATATGTGGCCACGGAGTTTGTGGCCGCATATGACCTAGGGAGTTAGCTCAGTTGGTAGAGGGACAGACTTGGGTGCGGATGGTCCGGCGATCGAATCCCGGGGGGTGCTGGGTGATTTTTCGGGTAAAAAAAATAGCACTTTTTCCCCCCTCCCCCCCGATAGGCACAAAAAACTAGCTTTACTGGTTAGGGTTAATAAATGTCAATTTTTGATGTGCAATAACCCTAACCGCACTGAATCTCACTAAATCTCACTGCCAGAAACTATCTCCAGGCACGTGCTGCTGCATTGCCGCGATGACATCACCTACCGCAGGCATATGTGGCCACGGAGTTTGTGGCCGCATATGACCTACATGTAGGGAGTTAGCTCAGTTGGTAGAGGGACAGACGTGGGTGCGGATGGTCCGGCGATCGAATCCCGGGGGGTGCTGGGTGATTTTTCGGGTCAAAAAAATAGCACTTTTTCCCCCCTCCCCCCGATAGGCACAAAAAACTAGCTTTACTGGTTAGGGCTGGGGGCTGTGCACCTTCAGGTACAGCCTCCGTAAAACTGCCGTAACTTCTTTATTATTCATTAAATCTATATAAAAGTATACATTTTCTTGCAGAAAAGGGTTCAATGAATCCAACCATGATCATGAAATTGACCATTTTGGGAGAAAATTATAAAAAACATGTTTTTTGACCCATTTTAGGTTTGGAAAAGATAACTCAAAATATATTTTGTTAAATTTTATCATACTATTTTAATTATATTCCTCATGCAATTCCCTAGGAATCGTATTTTTTTTAAATTTTTACTTTATTATTTTTTGAATTATCAAACAAAAAGTGCCAAAAAATATGATTTTTTACCAAAAAATGTGATTTTCACGATTTTGGAGGTTAAAAAACAGTTTTTTTGGCACTTTTTGGTCTGTAATTTAAAAAAAAATAAAGTAAAAAAAAAAAAAAAGATTCCTAGGGAATTGCATGAGGAATATAATAAAACTAGTATGACAAAATTTAATAAATATATTTTGAGTTATCTTTTCCAAACCTAAAATGGGTCAAAAAACATGTTTTTTATAATTTTCTCCAAAATGGTCAATTTCATGATCATAGTTGGATTCATTGAACCCTTTCCTGCAAAAAAATGTATACTTTTATTAAGAATAAATGAATAATGAAGAAGTTACGGCAGTTTTACGGAGGCTATGCGAAGGTGCACAGCCCCCCCCCCCCCTTAACCCTAACCAGTAAAGCTAGTTTTTTGTGCGTATCGGGGGGAGGGGGGAAAAAGTGCTATTTTTTTGACCCGAAAAATCACCCAGCACCCCCCGGGATTCGATCGCCGGACCATCCGCACCCAAATCTGTCCCCCTACCGACTGAGCTAACTCCCTAGGTCACATGCGGCCACAAACTCCGTGGCCACATATGCCCGCGGTAGGTGACGTCATCGCGGCAATGCAGCAGCACGTGCCTGGAGATAGTTTCTGGCAGTGAGATTTAGTGAGATTCAGTGCGGTTAGGGTTATTGCACATCAAAAATTGACATTTATTAACCCTAACCAGTAAAGCTAGTTTTTTGTGCGTATCGGGGGGAGGGGGGAAAAAGTGCTATTTTTTTGACCCGAAAAATCACCCAGCACCCCCCGGGATTCGATCGCCGGACCATCCGCACCCAAATCTGTCCCCCTACCGACTGAGCTAACTCCCTAGGTCACATGCGGCCACAAACTCCGTGGCCACATATGCCCGCGGTAGGTGACGTCATCGCGGCAATGCAGCAGCACGTGCCTGGAGATAGTTTCTGGCAGTGAGATTTAGTGAGATTCAGTGCGGTTAGGGTTATTGCACATCAAAAATTGACATTTATTAACCCTAACCAGTAAAGCTAGTTTTTTGTGCGTATCGGGGGGAGGGGGGAAAAAGTGCTATTTTTTTGACCCGAAAAATCACCCAGCACCCCCCGGGATTCGATCGCCGGACCATCCGCACCCAAATCTGTCCCCCTACCGACTGAGCTAACTCCCTAGGTCACATGCGGCCACAAACTCCGTGGCCACATATGCCCGCGGTAGGTGACGTCATCGCGGCAATGCAGCAGCACGTGCCTGGAGATAGTTTCTGGCAGTGAGATTTAGTGAGATTCAGTGCGGTTAGGGTTATAGCAATATGTTGTGATATTTTTCCAATTTGTCTCTCTTTTATAATGAAGTTTGACTTCCAGGAAAACATTTTTCTGTACTCCTCTACTTTGACTGTATTTTCTGTAAAAAAAACCCTCATTACAGAAATTTACAAAATCCAATCCAATTTAAGGAATGTTTCATGACATATTTGATGTTCATCATAAAGCATTCCATGTATGTGTGTTCTCTTGTGTACAGTTGCGGTAGTAACCGGAAACACTGTAATCTGCATTAACACGTTGTTAATTCTATTTACGAATGGGGGGGGGGGGGGGCGGATAGAGGGCAGGGCGTTTCATGAAAAAGATCGCATACTATGCCTTTAACCTACAGTGATGATTGTAGGATGATTCAGAATAAGTTCTATTTCATAACTATTGAAGTTCTTGAAAATTGAAGTTAAAATCCAAAAACAAGAGGGAAGCTTTTTTGTGTAAATAAAATGCGGGGGGGGGGGGGGGGGGGGGGGGGGGGTGGTCAGTTTCTCTAAACTCTTCCACACCCACTCAAAAGCAGGAATGCATATGCTCAAAAGTGAATAAACCAGAAAATCAATCAATCAATCAATCAATAAATAAAGGTTTTTAAATTAGCACAATTCTCCTGAACCTGCTCGGGTTGTGTCTGCGATGCATCCAATATGCCAAGCTACCTGGTACTTATTTTGTATGATCTATTTTCAGCCATTCCAAATTAAATACAAGACCCTACCCTTCATTGATAATTGTTGTGTGTGTAAATATTGAGTTGCAGGGCTCACACATGGAAATAGTGGAGCATGCACCAGTGCATATCTGAGCCGGTCCCTAACACTAATCAATTGAGAGCTATGTGGGAAAGGTCAAAGGTCAGAGGTGAAGGGATGTAACATGTGCACATTGATTGTAGGTACATGTACATACTCACATGTAGGTAGGCTACTGTTTACAACTGGGAACTGGTGGTACAGTGTAGAATTTTGTACATGCTAAATTTGGTTAGTCTTGGTCTTTGTTGTTTTGATTAAATTGTTGAATTCTGTGATGTACCGTATTATCCCTATTAAGCGCCCAGGGCGGTTAGCAAAGTCATTTTAGGTGGGCGCTTATTATGTTACCTTTTTTAAACTCATTTTTCGTAAACAATGTCGAATTCGGCAAGGTTGCACTAGCGGCAAACCATGTGCGATCGAAAAGTAAACTGTTTAACATTTTGGGGGAAAATCAACATTGCGGCGTCGCAGTGGTCTCACGTGGCCACATTGCATGACGTCGATGTTCCGACAAGCTTCAAGTGCCCTTCCGGAAACTTTGTTTATTCTTGGTAGTTTGAGCATGCATGATGTTGTATTAAATTAAATTTAAGCCATGAATAAAAAACAAAGATGGCGGCTCGCATCGGGGAGAGCGGGCGGCGGCGGCGATCGAACCAGGCTTACTGGTACTGCTTTACTGAAGGACGCCGTGGCGAAAAAAATGTTGTTGTACATTGCTACGATAATGGAAAAGGTGGGCGCTTATAAGGGATTGTTTGTTGGTAGTCATTGAGAAAAATGGGGGTGGGCGAAGGGCATGGGCGCTTAATAGGGATAATACAGTAAGTGTAATGATGACTATAGACTGACTGTCAGTGTCAACATTATGGTTATTTGTTGGTTGAGCCGCTTATTATCGAAATGCATGGCTAATACCATTTATAGAATTATAATCATTCGGAGAGTGGGGCACAGTTTTTTTCTGGTAAATATCTCAATGCAAACCTGTGGTGGTATAATATAGTTAAATAGTAGGGTATTAACTAATGAAGGAAATTCAAATTCGTTCATTTCCTGTTGTGCGTGTATTGGCATTTAAGCCTATACAATGCAAAATTATACGGTGTTGACAATGTTGAAATTATTTCGAAATTAAAGTCGACAATCTGGGGGGGGGGGGGGGGCGTGACATTGAACGATTGGGAAGGGGAGGCTGGTGTTGATAAAACCTTATGATAAATCACAGCTTGATGACAAACCCCAACTTAAAATCACCATTGACTGGTCAATTTTGTCCTATTAGGTTAAAACTTGGAACGATTGTATTTGGCAGCGCCAAGCTTTAGAAAAGAGATGCTTGAACGAAGTAAAGAAGTGTGATGGTGGATGTCCTTGTCCGTAATTCAAGCTTATTATTAGTATCCATTGTTGATTGCACCCACCCATTGTAAGCTGGTATATTTCTAAAGCAACTTGGCCTCAGCCACAACAATGAGTATGAATATGACCTGATTTAAAGGGACCCTTTATCAATACAAGATTGATTTCATGTTTTAATTTGTGCCGTGTAAAGGAAATTGAAGGGTCTGAGACCTTGCGACGGCCATTGAATGTTATTATACAGGTGGATTTACTATACTACACACTACACAGTCAGTACACACAGGCTTACAGCTCAGTTGGACTTTTAAAAGATCTGCTTGAGTGCTTGTTTAAATCTTGTCAGTGATCAGAGCATTCGCTTTTACGTAATATCAGGCGATTCAAGTGAAATGTCGATGTTTGGATGGCAATTTAGTATTTTGTAGAAAATTTGTTTTTCATGATGTGTATTCGTAGATTGATTCAGGAAGCTCTGTCAAGGGAAATCATTAAGTTTGGAGGGAAATCTTTAGAACTGTAATCTTGGTAAAATGATGAATAGGTCCGTGAATGCATTGTATTGTACAGCATTCAAAGTGAGCGAATTTGTGAAAATCCTTTTAATATGTGACCCATAACATCGAAACCGACCATTTGTCAGCAACAGCAAGGCTCATCTGCAGATAATAACATAAGAAGTTGAGAACAAATAAAGAAAACGAAAATAATTTTCAACCTTCTGAGTTGCACAAAACCTGTGTTCCGTGTTCGATCTTAACAAATTAGATGTCGATCAATTTAAGGCTAACAAAAAGTTGTTTAATATCGTGAATTTCAAATCTCAATTTTCATATCTGGAGACAACTAGTCTGTTTCGATGTGATGGGTCACAGAGCTTATTGTGTAAACCAAGGGTCCAGAGATGGTCCCCTCAATCTTGTACAATTGTATGCACCATGTGCGGTACAACTGATGTGATACTCTGTAAAAAGTGGTACAATTTTGACATGGCAAAAGTTGATATATGATCAATATGCTGCATGAATGTATATAACACAGAGGCCACTATTTTGACAAGGTGAAAGTTCATATTAAAAAGTGATATGATCAATATGATTCTACACTGCAGGGGATGCGGACGAGGTATTGATTTATTAGCAAGCGTTCAGGAATGTGTATCATTATGCTTTCTTTATCATTTAAAAGTCAGTATTAAAAGGCTTACTATCATACACTAATTCCATTTGATATTGTATTTCTGTTTCTATTGCAGGCTGGTGTTTTAGATGCAAATGGTGGGTTAACAACTTTAAAAGAACAAAATTTAATTACTAGAGGTAAGTTTGGTAAGTTTTAAAGAACCAAAACCCATTAACCCTTACAGCCCCAGATCCCATGAAATCCCATTTCCCAGCATCCTGGTTCCACCTGGCGCTGATGTTTTTGTCTGAAATAATGGCTGTAAGCTATATAGCTGGGCGAATACACTCGCCCAGCACAGCTTCCCCGTGGCGCAGTTGGTAGAGTGTCCGCCCGCCAACCGAGAGGTCGTGGGTTCAAACCCCGGGGCGTGGCACCTCTTGTTGTGTGTGCTTTTTTCGCTTGAAAAAAATTTTGTTGGAAAATCCACCGGGTGGGTTAGGGTTATTGAACGAATTTTTTTCTTCTTTTTAATTTTCACTTTTTTTCTCTAATTTTACCCTGATTAACCCTTACAGCCCCAGATCCCATGAAATCCCATTTCCCAGCATCCTGGTTCCACCTGGCGCTGAGGTTTTTGTCTGAAATAATGGCTGTAAGCTATATAGCTGGGCGAATACACTCGCCCAGCACAGCTTCCCCCGTGGCGCAGTTGGTAGAGTGTCCGCCCGCCAACCGAGAGGTCGTGGGTTCAAACCCCGGGGCGTGGCACCTCTTGTTGTGTGTGCTTTTTTCGCTTGAAAAAAAATTTGTTGGAAAATCCACCGGGTGGGTTAGGGTTATCCTCCCTCTTTGTTGACGAATGCATTTTAAATTTCTGGCATAAAAAATTATGACATCTTAACTTTTTTAGCTCAGCCTACTACAGTAGGATGAGACTCTTATTATCACGTTCGAAAGGTCAGTGATAGCATGGTGAGTTTCTAAACGCTAGGAAGTAAAAATGGCCCAGAAAATGGCAATTAAGACAAAACAGATAAAACATTTAAAAAAGTGACTCGGCATATCTTCTAGATATGTTACGATACAACATATGAGATGCATTTCCTGACGTTTTTCACTTGCGTTAAAATGTTATTAAAGGTTTAACCAAAAAACTAGGGTGTCTTGAAACTCGTCCAGGTCAAGCAAGCACATGCAAGGCAAGTCATTTATCACTATCATTATTCAAAGAAGATTTCTTGATGTACCCCATAATGCTTAGCGCCCCTACAGTATTAGCAGGGCTTAATATCACCAGAACAAACAGTGTCACACATGTGTTAAAGTAATTAACAACTGAAGGTCATCTGGTCATGTGATGAAAGTGAAGCATCCTGGGGTGCATCAAGAAATTGTTGATCATTATTTGAGCTTGTGTCAAATTCAAAACAAACAGGAGTTCCTTTAGGCCAAGAATACTTTTTTGTTTGTTTGTCCACATCCGACCGACCATGTACCTTGGTGCCGACCATATTATTTTTTATTTTCTATTATTTTTTTAAAATAACTTTTTTTTGAGCAATTTAAATGGCCAAAAGGACCGTCTTATTCCTAATTTCGTACGCTGTAAGCTGATTTCAACATAATATAAAACATTTCTTTTGTTTAATAGTTCGGGAAAAAATAGGTTTAGTAATACTTTCACGTATATATATCTAACAGAACATCACCACTATGTTATTTCACTTTTTGCAAATTTTCTATCATAATAAATGGCGGCGACCGACAACATGTTCACGGTATCTGCGCATTGCAAATTTGTTACAAAAAATACCCTTTGACCGAGTGTTGCAACCAGTACTACTACAATATTGCAACTTTATACAGACAATCTGTCCGAGCAGGATTTCAATTCTAACAAACTCATGAAAAAAAGTTCAATACTATCAAAGTGATGTGTTTTGTGTTTGGATGACTATCATTCACAGTATTCATGCCAAATTTATATTCCCAAATACAATATCCGTATTTAAAAAATTAAAAAAATAAAAATTATCCAACCTACAGACCCTACCTTTTTTGGACCTCTATGGACAAACAAACATTTTTTCTTTGTTGCCTTATACCACTGCCTGTCTTCAAAAGCTTGCCCAAACAAACAATTATTGTTACTGTCACACTCCTTAATCAACATAACAATGGACAATATAATGACTGTTTATCAGTCAATCCACTGTACCAGCAGACAATGTGTGCTACTGTAAAAGCCAATATTTTTGTGTACAGATATTTTCGCACATTTTGATATCATAGACATTTCGCGAATTGTTTTTTTCGTGGGTGACCTTCTGGATGCACTGCATGAATGTTGAAAACATTATTTTGGCGTGTCATAATTTTCGCCAAAATAAAACCGCCGCCAAAATTTCAGCTTTTACAGTATATCAATAGCTACACTGTAATATAAAATTTCGGCCATGACCTTGTTGTGAAGTGTTGGTATAGATAAAATTACAACTGTTTAATATAATTATTAAATAATATTGAATGGAATCATGGAATTATGATGGTCAAAAGTACACAGATGAAAAAATCCTGGTGTTCTCTCTTCGTATTCAGAGGGGTAACACATGATTGTTCCAGGATCTTGAAATACCCCCTATTTGAAGGTGTTTCGCGGACAATTTTGCCAATTTGACCCCCTTTTTCGTACTAAAAGGCGGACATTTTGCCTGAAAATGACCCCCCTTTTTCACCATTCCAAGGACACTTTATATATAGTCCCTCTATTTGCGGGAAAAACGAGGACATTCTATTTTATTTTCTTCTTCGCGTAATTAAACCTCTACAAAAAACACCGCTAATTTTGTTAAATCGCGGACATAGGTTTCAAAATGACCCCTTATTTTTGGAAAACATGGACAAAGCTTCAAAAAACACCCCTAATTTAGGGAAATCGCGGACCAGGGCAGGAAAAAGAGGGCAAATCGGCAAGCTCCTTGTGCCGGGAAATGTTGCCATATCGCAGGAAATCCCTACCCCCCCCCCCTAAAAATGTTTTTATTTTTATTTTTATTTTTTAAGAGTTTTTTTTTTTAGAGTATTAGGCATTATACAGCCGATATTCCATAATATGATGCACCATGGCATCAATTGGACCTTAATTTTCCAAAAAGCTTAAAGGGCACAGGAAAAGGGATGATAATCCTGCTACAAGTCTTTGTGGGACATTCCATTACAATAAACAGGGCCAGAAAAATGAACACGCCACAAATGACATCATTTGTGGTATATTGATTATCAGTGAGTATCATGAATAGATTCAAACCAGTCACCTGGAATTTTCTTTTCATAGTACTCACAGAGCTATCAATAGTTCCACAATTGATGTCATAATCAACTAGCACATATATTGAATGATTTCTGGTCCCTCCTCGTAGACTTGACTCAAATCACACCACTTGTATTTGCATTGCATGTGCCCTTTATGGTTCTATGGGGGGCTGCCCTCTCCGCCGCTAAACCAGCGGTAAATCCAACTTTATCAAATTTCTCTTGCAGGGAAACCTTGCATCTTTTCCAGCCCTGTCGCGGACATAGCTTCAAAAAGCACCCCTAATTTAGGAAAATCGTGGACATAAAATGTTCGCGGAATGTCCGCGGACATGGTATGTTCGCGGAATGTCCGCGGTCATGATACAGAAAACCGCAAGTTTTGGAACGATCATGCGCACCCAAAGTCAATGTTGACTGAAACCACCGGGGCAAAAATGTACCTCAATCGTTCCAAAAGTAGGTGTAAAGTCAAAAAAAATTGCACAGTTCTTGACTCACAAAAGTCTTGTTGGTTCTTTCTCATTTCTCGCCCCCAATATGAATAACCTAGCTACGTCAAAAAAGTTCAGAAACCCAAAACTGCAAGTTGGCCACCCCCCAGGCCCCAAGTATTTCTGAACACTCCCTAAACGGCTATATCTTGCCTCACGTCCCGTACTATTAGCTATCCCCTGCATGTTCACACAATACGGAAAAATACCTATGGTTTGGCATGTCATATCACATGAGGCCGCATGCCGAATGTGATATGGCCCAAAACATGTCTGGTTAGGTTATATATGCAGATCATTTATTTTATGGCGTGGGTTAGACCTTTTTGCGGTATATTTCGGCCTCAGAATGTAACAGAAATCGACTCAGTTGCATTTAAATCATCCGCCATTTTATTCGTATTTTAAGCAACTCTTCCACAGACGCAAAGCAATCGCTTTACACGTAATATCATTTCGCACCATCTGGTAACGCAGTTAATCGACGATATGGGAATATATCGTGTGGTTTGACTTGTTGTTTACACGATATGGATCAGATTTCATACGTGTTAACCAACGAGATTGAAGTACAGGGTGAGTCAAAAAGACTGCAATAGTGGAAAGAAGCCATTTTGTTTTCAAAACCAAAATGATTTTTAAAACTTTTTAAACGTTGCAAGAATTATGTATTTAATCCTAACTTTGTGTGAAAAAATTAAGTCGATCGCATTTTTCGTTTGTATTTGGTGACCCTCTTTGCTGTACAACCAAATTTACCTGTTTGTCCACGAGCACAGTGATTTTCATTTGAAATGGCACACATTGCATTTTCATATTTAAATATACCGCCAACAAAGAAAATTGAAAATTTCAGTTTTTTATTAAAATTTAGAACATTATACGCTTTCATTGCATGGGTACGATTATAATTGATTATGCTAACTCACCTGTAAACAAAAAAGGATGCATCAAATTCCAATAACATCACAAATGAACTCAAGTTTCCAAATTTTTGAATGAGAATGAGAGACACATTTTGCGATCTGATGGATATTTTGGGTATCTCGTGGACAAACGTGTAAAATGGGTGCACCGGTCAAAATGTTCACCAAAGACAAACGGAAAATGCGATCGACTTCATTTTTTCACACAAAGTTAGGATTAAATACATCATTCTTGCAACATTTAAAAAGTTTTAAAATTCATTTTGGTTTTGAAAACAAAATGGCTTCTTTCCACTATTGCAGTCTTTTTGACTCACCCTGTATGTACACTTACTATAACGATAAAGAATAAATTGTGTATAGCTACAACATATTTTAATTGGTTTGAGCATGCGCACTTGAGTTACGGGACGTGTAGCAAGACATTGCCCCCTAAACTATCCTTGGGGATCGGCAGAATTAAAAAGTGCACATTAAGTTGAAATATCCATTGAAAGTTCTGAGTAAAATGCTGAAAAGTTGCAGAATTCGCCAGTGTAGGTAGGCATAATTTAATTTACCAAGCCAGTCATGCCAGTGGGTACTGGATATAACAGACTATAAAATCTAGAGGCAATGTAAAAGCTCATCAGAGTCCTAAAATGATGTATTTGAGGTTTATTTACATTGTTTTTTGTGTCTAATTATTTATTTAATCATTCATATGTCATGGTCACCTATTAAGGTCACCTTTTATGGTCAAATGTCATCTGAGGTCAAGTTGTAAAATAAGCGGTAAACATATAAAAATGATAATTTTTGTGCATACATTATTATGTTTTGAGCTGTTCAAGTGTGAATGACATTGGATCCAAAACTTTATAATGATAAAATTGGGTGATTTACTGAGTTTTAAAAATATTTTTAAAGAAAACACCTCATAGCTCAACCAATACATTATGGACCTAATCTATCCAATACATGAAATTGACAGCTTGTCACTAATGGACAGGGATAGCGCTGGATCAAAAATGTAATAGGTCTCATGACTTTTTTCAGGACCCTGTAGGACTTCAAAAAAACAAATTTAAGGGGTCCCCAACAAAATTGAGGGGTCCTGAAGTTTGGGTATTTGAAAATTTTACATTTTTACGGACAGTTTTAATGAATTTATATTGTGAGCAAAGGATGGATATGTAATTTACAGAATTTCTTAAGGTTTCCATTTCCATACATCGTCAAATTTAAGGGGTCCCTTCAATTTTGATCGGGACCCGCAGTCTTTCCAATTAGAGATCTGACGCGTCACTACAAGAAAGTGAGAGGTCTAGGACTCGCAGACGTGTCAGAATGCGACCCCTGCTAATGGATACATGAAATTTATAGCTTGTCGCTAGCTGAGCTTCTGCATCATTGATGCTCTCGTTTATCTCATGCAATGTACTTCAGGCCACCCTAATAGCCATCTTCAAACACCGGCGTTGAAAGCTGTCTGCGCGGTTTGAATTTTCAGCGAGAAACCATTCTCGCAAAGATTCTCCTGAACAAATGTGTCAGAATCCAAGTAGACTCTCGCAATTTTATGTAATACACAAATTAAATGGACAAGAATCTAAAGATTCTTGTAAATTATTTTGTGAGAATCGAAATGAATTCTTGCAGTTTATACACAATTCTAACCCCCCGATCTGTAACTTTCAACAAATTGCATTGCTTCCCACAGTAAAACCCGGCAGTAAAATAACTCAAGCCCGAGTATGTTTGACTTTGAATTCAGGCTTTTTCTCAAACATTTTTTCACAGATATAATTATTTTCAAGCTTTTTTCGGTATACAGCCAGTGTAATATTTTTATTAAGCAATAACAGTTCGCCCTATTAAATAAGGACAAACCCGCCAAAAATACGAGGTCAAAATAATTATACCTATCAAAGATCATCAATGCGATGTTGCAAGCTTAAAGTGAAACTAAAACGTGGCCAGTGATCTGGGTCGACAAAGACGTACACAATTATTTATCAAGCAATAACAGTCCGCTCTTCTACTCATAGGAAATTTGTTTATTTGCTGTTTTGATTATTTTATTATTACACTGTGTGTCACTCCCACTCTCTACAAACAAACTAGGTGAGATACTGTAACACACTGCAAGCTGCATTCATGAAACACTTGTTCCCAGATAGTAATGTTGAGCTATGCCCTTGGCTTTTCAATGCATACCAAAGCCATACATGTAGCCACCCACACATGTCAAATATCCATACCAAGTTTGCAATCAGGTTCCATGTTAAAGAGAAATAAAAACCATATTTAATCTAGTAAACGCCCCTGCTCTATTAAAACGCCTCCCCCCGGTAAATCCAGACGTCCCCCCCGGTAAATCCAGACGTCCCCCCATATATATAGATTTGATAGAACAAAGTATGTGTGTCACTTTTCTTGTCCTAAAATACAACAAATTTGCCCGCAAAGTTGCGCTTCTTCGCTATATCATGATATGAATATGAATACTTTTTTTGCAATAAGATTGGTCAAAATAAGATGCAAAATGCAGCGCAATTCACGTTATGGATAGACAATACCGCGGCAATGTAGCGAGTGATGCTCAACACGGCGTGGTATAGGAAAATAATATTTGAGCAACTGAAGGAGTCTGAACCAACTGGATCCCTATTCCCTTGTATAACAAAAATTAATCTCTTCAGCGATGTAAACAAGTTGACATCGTGGTGTTTTATCGGTACTAGCGCTTGAAAAATTGACACACAATAAACACCCCTCCCCCATTTAAAAAAGGCAACGCCCAGGGACGTTTAATGGAATAAAATACGGTAGTTATACATTTATAGTTGAAGGTAGAGAAGTTCAGCACTGGGCGTGTACATTTCGGTTTAATTAATGAACTATCCGTTTAAACTATAAAAAGAAAGCGTTCAAACGTTTAAACATATTTTTATGCTAGTTATTTGCATTGATTTCATTGCGATCGCGATCATCACATTTTGTTTGTCGCCATCTTTATTTGTTTTTATTTTTAGTCTAAATCCTCAGTCGGTCATTTAACAATATCGATATAATGTATGTATGATAGGCCAACGTTGATTTCTACCGGGTTTTTATGTCTAGAAACGTTATCGTAATAATTTTGACATGTATACTTAGTACAACAAGCCACAAGGCCGTTTCGACCGGGTTTTTTTTAGGAATTTATTATTAGAAACGTTTTCATAATAATGTTGACATTTATATTGGGTACAACAAAGCTGTAATGGTTGTATGGAATGAGAATTATGTGTAAGCTTACTTGTTTACATAAAATTTAGTCGGACTTTTAAAATTTTATTAGGGCTTACGTTTAGCCGTTTAGCGAATTCTGTAAACGTTTAAACCCCTATGAGCGGTTAAACGTCTAAACGTTTAAAATTTACAACATCAGTGGAGGTAACATTTTCGACCTAATGGATACAATCGGGCCAATTAGATGTGCTCGTTGGTTAGCTCAAAGTCATTGTATTCTATTCTACCAATGGCAACCACACTTAAGTGTTTACACTTACAACAACCCAACCCCCAATCCTAACTATGCTTTGTGTTAACTCATAAGTTCTTCTTTATCCTATTTTGTGCAGTCGTTCCAATAGCACTTCAAATGGTCTCGCCAAAAATGTCACCGATGAAGGTCCTATCGCAGCAACACATCTTACCGAAGCACACACAGTCGTCACATCCGATGGTAAGAAAACTGGCCGATGCACGGACAGAGCACGCGGTATAAGATTTTGTTTTGAACAAATCCATAGTCCACTAATTCAGTGGGCGGCACTGGGGGGGGGGGGGGGGGCGCCCGGCACTGACAATATCCGCCCGGGACTTGGGGTCAAAATGTGCTGGGAAAAAAATGGGCTAACATTTCTTTGTTGTTGGTTGATTGAATTTTTAACAATTTGTGAATAAAAGTATTATAACTGCCTCATAAAACAAGAAATTATGTGGCAGACCCCTTCAAAGTGCATTAAATAACCCTAAAAAGACATTAAGAAGGCCTCTGGATCCCATGCCATGATCCACTGCACTTCATTCGCTACACTTTCTCCGTTCGCCATCAGTAAATTTACCCGGCACTAAAATGGTCCTGGCTAGAACCCTGCTCACAGCAGTGAATTAGTACAGAGGAGTGTACTATGAAGCTAGCATTATGCAACAGAGCACACTGTGCATGAGCCATGATGCATGCACATGCATAACGCATGCGTATGTTTGGCTTACTTTCGCGCACATTAGATAAAACAAGGGTGTGAGAGGCCACAAATAAAAAGAGAGGAAAACAGACAAATACAAGGAAAAACAGCGTAAAATTGGGTACAAATGCCAAATATGGGCTGAAAAGAAAAGAAAAGGCTGAAATGTTGGCATAAGAAGAATTTAAAAAAAGAGGAAATCAGCTAAAAAGAGGAAGTATCACACCCCTGATAAAACGCATATTTCTCGCCAATTTGGAACTGACTTACCTATAGTAAACTATAATCCTACCCTGTACTTAAACAGAAAACACACACAAGAAATTTGAGTTAGGATTTAAAAACAAGAGGGGACTTGTTGACTTGCTGCATTTTGGAGTAACCCGATAGAAATCAAAGGAATTTGACTCTAGCCAATCTGTTACATGAGAGAGGTAATGCGGCTATTGTGGCATAATTTTCGGTAATAATGTTGTTGTAATTATAGTTGGACTCCTCAAAGAGAGTGTAACCACATGTTGACTTTCGTTTAATTTTGCTACTTTTGTTCAAAATGATGGTTTCGACAGAAATTGTCACGGTGTGCGATTTTTGAGCCAGAATATCATTAGTAATTTTAAATGCAACAATAGTGGAACAAAGTTCCCTGTGTGTGGGACTTGAGTGCTGCTTTAAGAAGCAATTTGGTGCATGTCGGAAAGTATTTGTGGTGCATGGGTTACTGTAGACACACAAAAAAAATGTTTAAAAGAATTATTATTCCTTTCCAAAATTGCTGTGTGAAACTATGCCCATATCGGCCAATCCTATACCCATGTGTATTTTGATTTACAACTATAAAGCTGAATTACACGTCAAATGCAATATCATGTTATTGACCACATCCTAATCCTAACGCCCAAGGTTATAACGTTGGGAATAAAGGGGTTTGTTCCAAGACATTTTCTCAATTTTAAGCATTTTGTTATTGTTCAACTCTTTCTACAGATCCTGAGCACGCCACAGAGAACCAACACCTTCATGTCAGGTAGTCCTAATACGCCATCAATGCTAGTATCGCAATCACCATCCAACCAGCAACAAATATATGTACAGGGGTGAGTACAGGCTGTCCCAAAAGTAATCTGACCCACCCACTATTTTGCACTTTTGAAGATTATTTCTTAGATTTTTTTTAAAAAAAATTCCTCAAATCATGTAAAATCAGCGTTTTTTTAGGCGGAAAATCTGTTCAATTTTTTTAACGAAATCCTGATTGTTTAAAGATTTGTTGTGACATTTTTAGATAATTTAAAGAAAAACAAAAAAACCTGACCGACCGACCCTACTTTAAAGGTCTGTCCGCCCATGTTTTTTTGGTGTCGCCTAATGCCCCATCCTAAATATGCCGAACCAAAATCACCATCCAACCAACAATAAATAAATCTTTGTTCAGGGATAAGTACAGAGCATTTCAAAAATAATCAGCCACCCTCCCAATAGAACCGTGATTAACTTGAGAGACAGGCAGGCAGTCCAAACACATGCCAGTTTCACAATCACCATCCAACTGACTGACAAAAGATTGACATGATTTGAGTTGCTTTCAAAAAGTCTTGACTGGATCCTTGTGCTTAACTGCCAACTGAAAATTTGACTGGGCGTTCCTCTAGTATACCCTACCACTGTATGTTTACAATGGGGGACTTTTCAAGAATGACCCATACACTTACACAGTGAGGAATAAAATTGGTAGGGTATTCTAAAGCAACTGCCAACTGAAAATTTGACTGGGCGTTCCTCTAGTATACCCTACCACTGTATGTTTACAATGGGGGACTTTTCAAGAATGACCCATACACTTACACAGTGAGGAATAAAATTGGTAGGGTATTCTAAAGCTTATCATTTGACTGTTACAAGAGAATGATTTATTTGCCCATAGTATTAGTAGGTACATATTGGAAGTGACCGGAACATGGTTTGAATTTAGTGCACATAGCAAATAATTTCATGTTGAGAAGAACTTGGTTTAATTTTAATTTACTTGACATAATGAAAGTTTAAAAAAATGCTTAACTCAAGTCATATTTATGTGCAACCTAACTCATGACTTGAGGTTTAGGAACTCGGTCACAACAGTGGTACAAGTTGTCCCAGACATAATCGGTCTACCTTTTTGCCATTGCCGCTGATGCCAGCATAACAGGCAGTGTTTCATGACCATTATGCAAACAGGGCTGGAAAAAATGCAAAGTTTCCCGCAAGGGAAATTTGACGAAGTTGGATTTCCCGCTGCTTTAGCGGCGGAGGGGGGGCTGCCCCCTCAGAAGCTTGAGCTTTTTGGAAAATTAACATCGGCTGTACATGTATAATTACTACTCTAAATTGCCTATTAGTTTTTACTCTAAAAAAAAGGGGACCATTTCTAGGAATTAATCATGTAGTGCAAATCTTGTTAAGACGCCCAGCAAACATGGGTCCCACTATCTTGAGTAAATACTGTTAAACCAGAAATGTTCACGAGTTTAAAACTTCAGGAAATAGCAATACTGGCCTAATTCATAATAATTCATGGCATGAAAATTTCATGAATGCGAATGTAAACTTTGGAGTTACATTGTGTAACTTTGCAATGCACTGCTACATTGTACAAGGTAGATTGGAAATATTTGCGGCATGGCATTTTCGCAAGTATTTAAGTAATTAGCTAAATTTAAATTCCCGCGAACATTTCTGGTTTTACTGTATGTTGATACAGATACAGGATGTTGTTTACGATACACGAGACCCCAAGGACAATTCATCGGTAAACATGACACCTGGAGAGTGTCGATACCTGCCAATGGTAAAAAGTTGAAATATGATGAGCCACAGTGTCCCATAATATTGCAAAGCCGACAACCATACTTAATTGTCACAAAATGTTTCTTCCATACTCAAATACAAATGAATAAATTTGAAAAGATACTATAGTTTGATCGTTCCAAGTTGGAGAAGCCTTCTTACAGCAGCGAATGAATACAGAAGGACCCGGGCACGCTGAAGGCAATAAGCGCACTGTGTATCAAGCGCATGTGTTGCCCAAACCGTGTGCTCGTGGCCATAATTGCGAGCGCACGCTGGATTACTTTTGCATGCGGAGAGTTAAAACCAAATATTTCTTGCCAATTTGGAATTGATTAAACTATAATTTAAGAAGAAGCAGCATAACAATGGTTATTACATAACAATGAAGAATTGGATGGTTCCAAGAGAGTATCCAAATATTATTATCAATATTTACTAATGGTGTAAATTCTAACCGTTTATCCGTTTAAACGCTCGTAGGGCGTTTAAACGGTTACAGAATTCGCTAAACGGCTAAACGTAAGCCCTAATAAAATTTTAAAAGTCCCGACTAAATTTTAGGTAAACAAGTAAGCTTACTCTTAATTCTCATTCCATACCAACCATTACAGCCTCATTTGTACCAAATATAAATACGATAACGTTTCTAGAAATAAATTCCCCAAAAAAACCCGGTCGGAACGGCCTTGTTGTACCAAGTATGTCAAAATTATTACGATAACGTTTCTAGAAATAGAAACCCGGTAGAAATCAACCATGGCCTTTCATACATGCATTATATCGATATTGTTAAACGACTGAGGATTTAGACTAAGAATAAAAATGGCGGACTAACGAAATGTGACGATCGCAATGAAATCAATGCAAATAACTGGCATATCTATCTATTCGATATAGTGCAGAATTCATTTATTTATGAATACAAATACGTTTAAACGTTTAAACGCTTTTTTTAAAAATAGTTTAAACGGATAGTTCATTAAACGGAAATTTACAGGCTTAATATTTACATATATTCTCATCATGTTCATAATATCATTTTTTTCTCTGTTTCTTAATCTTTTGGTTGCAGGGCACAGAAAAAACGAGGGTTAGATTTTATAGCAGAAAATGCAGATTATTCAGATGGGTAAGGAATATTCTTATGAGAACTACCTGCCGATCGGTTGAAATTTAGGACGTGTGTCAAATATTGTGCCAATTAGAGACATTGTTAGTGTAATTACGATTTTCAAAATATATTAGCAGAAAATATTTCAAAGCAAGATTTTAATTGGTTTTCAAGATTATTATATCATGTAATTGACCAATGGGGAGTCCTTGTACGAAGGACGGGTAGTGCCCAGGTGGTTAAATAATGCAAGTACCATGTTCGCTCACAGTAAGGGTCCATCCTGCCATTTTATATTATATTTTTAATGTAATTTTTTTTGGGTTAAGCTGAAGCTTATCAGGTGAAAAAAATACACCATTTACTAAAATCAGGACAGTAAGAACAGGCCCAACTCATTTCAAACTTCGGATGTATTACCATTTTGCATCAAAATTCCCAGAATTTTACATACTAGCGGCGTACCCTCGCTACGCTCGGGTCCCCGCTAGATGGTTCACATTAACTACAGGTCTCTGAAACCCCATAAACCCCCTACAACACCCCCTAAACCAGGTTGATTTATAACCATATCCCTTCTAAAGGCATTATAAACCCCCTATAACCCCCCCCCCCCCCCCCCCCCCCCCCCCCCTCCAATCAGAATCAGAATCAGGTTGATTTATAATCATGTCCCTCCTAAACCATTTACCGTGGCTACTTTATTAACCCTGTATACCTCTCAAACAGCATCAAGTTACACCCTCGGTACTTTTAAAACCACATACAACCCCATACAACCCCCCCCACTGCAACTACACCAACCAGGTGGATTTATAATCATAATCCTCCTAACCATTTCCCGCGGCTACTTCATCCGCTAGATGGTTATGCCATATTACCTACCTCTGAAACCACATAAACCCCCTACAACACCCCCAAACCAGGTTGATTTATAACCATATCCCTCCTAACGGCATGGCATTATAAACCCGCATCCCCCACCCCCAATCAGGTTGATTTATAACCATATCCCTCCTAAACCATTTACCGTAGCTACTGTATTAACCCCTATATAAAACCTCTCAAACCGCATCAAGTTAACCCTCGGTACATTTAAAACCACAAAAAAAACCTACAATCGCCCCCCACCCCCACTGCAACTACACCAACCAACCATTTCCCGCGGCTACTTCATTAACTCTTAACCCTATCCTAAAACATTTCACGTGGTTTTCCCCCCCTCCCATGCACACACCCAAACCAGTTTGATTTATAATCCCTTAGATTGTTGTTAAAGTAAAGAAATCAGGTTGCTTCATTAACCCCCGCAAAACGCTAATTGTACCATTATAACCCTAGGCCTATCCTAAACCATTTCCCGTGGTTTTACACCGCCCCTCCCCCCCCCCCTCCCCCTCCCCCAACATGACACTGTACACAGGCCTGTAACCATTTCCCGTGTGGCTTCTGCGCCATGTGTAAGGGTGCGTGTGCCGCGGCAGTGAGACCTTGCGCAAACATGCACGCGACGCGTTACCACGGTAAGATTACGCTGTAGTAGTACGCGCAACGCACAATATCGTCAATTCTAGTGGCATTTATGAGCCAAATCTGAGAGGTTTTTTGCTGTTTTTAGAGCCAATTGTTAACCAATTTCAGTGGAATAAACTTTAACACCCTTCCCGTCATTTCCTCTATCTTTCATGCAAATTAGGCGCCACTTTGATTAAAAGCAACGGAGAAATAAGGATAACAAATAAACAAACACACAAACAAACATACACCGTTTCCAGATTTATAGTAGGATTCAGTAGAAACGTTCTAAAAGTGGATTTCTTGAAAATGCAACATGAATCAATCCAGCTCATTTGATTATAACTAATGTACAACAGTTATTTGAAGGTAAACAATATTTACTTTTCAGGTGTGTGAGCCAATTCAAACCACCAACCAGTGTTCAAATTAGTGGTCATTTGGGCTTCCTGAAGCCCAAAAATGCTGGTGGATAACCTACATTTCAATGCAGGTTATCCGTTGGATGACTAATACTTTTTGAATATTTATAAAGTAGTTAGTTTGGTGGACAACCAAAAATATTGGCAGATAACCTGATTTTCATAACATGGTTTATCCATTAAATGCCTGATATTTGTTCTTTTAAATTTGAGCACTGCTGTCAACCCATTCCATTTAAATCAATTCCATGTTAATTAAACCCATACGATAGCTATCTCATTCATCCTAATATTTCTGGTAACCTTCATCGTGGAAGTGGGAGGGGGACTGAAAATATTATTCACATTTTACACATTTATATTTCATCCCATTCCACAGAAAAAGGAAAAGAAGAGGGGAGAAGGAGAGTAAAGGGCTGCGGCATTTCTCCATGAAGGTCTGCGAGAAAGTCCAAAAGAAAGGCGTGACGTCGTACAACGAAGTCGCCGACGAGCTAGTGCGGGAATTCACCTGTCCGCCGCCACACCATCATATGACGACGGATCAGGTGAGGATCTGACTGAGCGACCATAAAAATGTATCCCATAGTGCTTTGCAATGTTTACCTTTTAAAATCCCACAATGCCATCCCTCTTGTGATCCATGCGGTCAATTTTAAGCCAAAGTACTGCAACAATTGTGTGCATTAATTTAATTGCAAGCATAATAATATAAGTTCACAAGACCCTGTTCTAAACAGGGCAACAGCTTGTAGTTCATAGATCCCTCCCACTCCTCCCCCTCCCCCCCCCCCCCCCTCCCCCCTCCCATTTCAGTGTTGATCAATTTATGTTGAAAATTGCTGTCACACAAACCCTTAAATTAAAAAAAAAGCAAATTGAGGATTCCAACCTACGGCGGACATCAAATTCGTGATCAACTGCTGCAACTTTCACTCATATGTGATGCAGCACACCAAAAGCTGACTTTGCGGCTCTGTGTTTTTCAAGATATAGATGAATACGGTTGGAACAAAATAGGGAAAATAATAAGAATTTGGGAGTCATTTTCACTCGTAAAATCTGAATGCCTTGATCAATTTTGATAAATTTAGTGTCATTTTAAAGCTTAAAAGATGCTCTTAAGGGGGGACTTAAGGAAGTTTTTGATTTGAATTTTTGAATTTTGTGAGTGCTGTAATTATTGAACTATTAATCAAATGCATATAAAAGTATACATTTTTGGAAAGGAAATGGATCAGAGAATCCAAATTTGGCGTCAATTTTGACCAAAAAAGTAGATTTTCTGAGAAAATCACAAAATTCACTTTTTTGACCCAAATCTTTTTGAACAAAGCTAACAAAAATAATTTTGAGTAAAAAATCACCAAATCACTTTATAATGATGTTAAGACACCAATAAAGGGACGATTTTTTTTTTTTAAAACCTAATCTAATATTTTTGAAAATTTTGACCAAAAAGGGCCAAAAAACGTGAAAAAATTGATTTTTAATTTTTGTTTACACTTTTTTGTCAAAATTTCAAAAAATATTGGATTAGGTTTAAAAAATTTAAAAAATCGTCCCTTCATTAGTGTCTTAACATCATCATCAGGAGATTTGGCCATTTTAAACTCAAAATTATGTTTGTTAGCTTTGTTCAAAAAAATTGGGTCAAAAAAGTGATTTTTTATGATTTTCTCGAAAAATCAACATTTTTGGTCAAAATTGATGCCAAATTTGGATTCTCTGATCCATTTCCTTTCCAAAAAGGTATACTTTTATGTACATTTGAGTCATGGTTCAATCATTACAGCACTAACAAAATTCAACAAAAAACTTCCTTAAGTCCCCCCTTAAAGCACACATAATAAACTGAAATGGACTTCACCTGCAAAGTCTTCCCCTTTTGATGTGTGTGCTGCATCACATATATCAACCATACTGTTTCGTGTGCGTATTAAACCCAGGTATTGTTGGCACCCTTACTTTTCTGTTCCTACACATTATTACTTGGGTGTGGCTGTACTTGATTATCATTACATACCATAAAGCATATATGTTTGCGGCATAAATATTTGCGATTACTTGCGTTTTTGCAGCATACCATTTTTCATGGATTGATACATTTCTTTTAATGGGAAAATAAAAATGAACAATTTATGAACCTGAACAGTTGCGAAAGCCAGGTGCACAATTCAGAAATGTGTTATGTTTTACATATTTGTTTAGAGTTGATACATTTTGGGAAAAGGTTTGTCTCAGAAACATTTTGCAGAAAAGCTAAGAGCTGTGTGATTAAAAAATTGTGTTTTTTTAGAGAATTGGCTATGAGGTATACAGGGTTTTTTAACGCCATATAGCATAATTTGGAAAATGCATATCATTTTCGGGTTGATTCAAGCTAACAGAGAACTACAGAAAAAGAAAAGGTCCATTACCGCCACGTAGAGCTACGCGCTAAAGCCTATTTCATACACCAATGCGCGCGGCTTTCCGAGACGAACCCTTAATTTGTTGTTGGCCTTAATCAGTATACTTTTCCAGGGTTAACATTTATCAAAAAGCAGTCATTTCTTTCTGTGGAGATGCTTCAAAATGAAAGTAATATGAACATTGTGTCTGTGTGTACATGTACGTGTATGGGTTATGGTTCATTAGATAGGTATTTAGATCAGTAGTAAATGATTTGACAGCAATAGGGTTTCATTATCAAAATTATTTTTTGGACCAATTTTTGTGGGTGTGAGAAGCAAACAGTGCATGCTGCACAGTGCATGCTGCACAGTGCATGCTGCACAGTGCATGCTGCACAGTGCATGCTGCACAGTGCATGCTGCACAGTGCGCTTGATGCCTTCATGCTCACCAGCGTCTTTCTGTATTCATTCGCTGCTGTAAGGAGGCTTTGCCAATTTGGAACTGATCAAACTATAGATACTGTTATAATGCATCTAGTTCAATTTAAAAGACACAATCTTCAAAAAAGTATTGCATGTACATGTAGCGCCGTGCCAATGTCTGCATTTCTGTTTGCCAAAAAATGGTTTACTCTTGAAAACAAATTCCTAGCAAGATCAGTGATATGATACGGTGGGCAAAATGTATGACAGAAGGAATGCTTGCAATAAATAATAATTAATGGTCATCTTTAGGGAATTTTCTAAATATCAGAAATGTAAGTGTTTTTAAACATGGGATAGTCCCACTGCGCCATTCATTTTTAATCGAATGTTTTGAGTACTAAAATATGTAACAGAATACGCTCCTCTTGGATTTTCAGACACATAAAAAAGAGTTGCACTTGGAAGGGTGGACATTTTGATGGAAAATCGAAAGAGAAAGGGTGGATTTTGGACAATTTTTGTTTATTTTAGTATTTGGACGAGGAGCAGGAATCCTTCTGAAAAATGTACAGAATTGGTTAAATTAATGTTCATCTCATTTGCTCCCTTTGTAGCAACAATATGACCAGAAAAACATCAGGCGGCGCGTTTACGACGCCCTCAACGTCCTCATGGCCATGAACATCATTTCGAAGGAGAAGAAAGAGATCAAGTGGATCGGTCTGCCGACGAATTCCGCTCAGGAGTGTCAGCATCTGGAAGAAGAGAAACGACAGAAGGAGGATAGAATACGTCAGAAGACGGCGCAATTGCAGGAACTTATATTACAAGTAAGACGGGGGATCTCAATATTGAAAACATAACATTGTGACATTTTATGATTCAAATTTCGCTGTGAAAATGTAGTGTTCAACAAGGCTTGTGTAATGGCTCCAAAATTAAATCTTTATGGTGATGTTGTATCAATATTGCTGTGAATATTTGAAGAGGTTTTTTGCAAAAGGGCCTTTATCCACTTTGGCTCTTATTGAGAAAAAGTCGAAAAACTGTTTCTAAATATTCAAGTTGAGCAATTGAAAAACTGAATGGATTATGAAAGAGGTACACTACATACTAATTGAAATTGAAATAAATTTAAAAAGTGCTAGTTTTCAATTTTTTTAAAATCATGTTTACATTTTGTAAAAATTTGGATGTAGGCCCTTTTGCAACAAAACTCCATCTGTTTGTACATAGAGAAAAAATACCACACAACAAAAATCATTTATTTTAATCATTTAAAAAAAATAAGTTTGATATAGAAATGTATAGGTCACAATCATATGTTTCAAGGAAATAAAGTCATTTTTTACAAAAAGACCTACATCTCATTGTAAACAGCCATTGAAGTTGTTATTTTGTTGCAAAAGGGCCTGTATCCCGATTTAATTCTGGATACAGGCCTTTTTGCAACAAAACAAAAATTTCAATGGCTGTTTACAGTGAGATGTAGGTATTTTTGAAAAAAATGACTTTGTTTCCTTGAAACATGATTTTTCCCTATACATTTCTATATCTAACTCATTTTTGAAAAAAAATGCACCATAGCCCTTTTGCAACAAAGCTCTTCATTTGTAGAATACATCAATCTTGTTAAATGACATTTGATATAACATGTCATTATTTGAACTGTGTTGCCGTGAACATGTAACGTACACCAGGCGTGAACGCAGTGATCCAAAACATGTATGCCCTTGACTGTGCTGTACTTGTGCTTGTTTTTGAGGTGCGTATTAAAAATAAAGAAGAAATTGCTCTTGATTGAGGTTCCAAAGTTGACATTGTAATGCTTTGCACAAAATTCAGTGAATATGAGTAGTAAAAAGGCTGTAAATCTTTGCATACAAAAAGATGCTCTCAATCAACAGTCCAAATAATGACATGTTATATCAAATAGAATTGCCACAAGTTTGTACAATATGGAATGGGCGTATCCAAATAGTTAGTGTGCTTGGAACCCATGGTCGTCAATTTGTGCTGGGAACCCATAGATGAGCTGAAGTTGCAAATCATACGTAGACTACGTTTGCCATTACGACTCTGTAAATGTCAGGTTTTCTAAGGGCACGATATGACAACACTTTCCACGCGGCTATTAGTTTTACCATAATATACAAAATAGATTTTTCAGAATTCTTTCCCAACTTTCAGAGTCTATCTCAAGAATTACTGAACCAATACTAAGCATGTTCGTACTTACTTTAATGCATTTCTCATGGTGATTCCAAATATGGAGATGAAATTTGACAATTGTGTGACATTTTTGAGACATTTTGGAACTGTTGTATGCAGACTACTGCTGCATGGACAGAGTTACACAAGTAATTACATAGCTATGCAGAGTGGTATAGAACATTTGGATTCTCATTTTAACCCTTGAACATTGATTTCACTTTTTAACCCTTGCGCACGCAGCAAATAGCCTTCAAGAAACTTGTAGAGAGGAATAAGAGGCGCGAGGAGAGCGGGGAAGGACCGCCCACGAGTAATTCAGCCATTCATCTGCCTTATATCATAGTCAATACTAGCAAGAAAACTGTCATAGACTGCAGTATCTCAAATGACAAGTAAGTAACGCCAGACATTTTAATTATAGGGATTAAGGCCACACAAAAAACCCTGTTCTACGGGCAAACGGTAGGGTTGGGTTGGTGGGGGTTTACCAAAGTTTTGGGAATTTGGGGTGAATTTTCGAAATTTTCAACAATTAGTTTTATTTATTTCAATTTTCCCCCAATTTTTTTTTAATTCAAAATGTTTCACATTAAAACAAAATGGGTCTGTCGGGTCTGTAGAACAGGGTTTTAAGTGGCCTTATCATCCCTTTTGAGATATCATATAGAACTGACTTTGTTCGCACTTATTATGACTGGTGCGTGTGAAAAGCCCACTATAATCAAAACCAATACTTCACGATCATTTCAAACCATTGCATGTGAGCGTTGGGATCGACAATTATTTGTTTCGATTACAGTCCTAAAAGTTATTGGTAGCCTGTTGAAACATCATTGGCCGTACTCTCATACTAAACCCGGTTCTAGCTTAAAAGTGTGTCTAACTAAACTTGAGTCTAAATTAAATGTCAGTTAAACGATGTGTTTAACAAAACCCAATTTTAAACTCCGCAAATCAAAGAGTCTTGTCACAAGCTTCAAGAATGTGTTTATTATTATCAGTATTATTATTAACATTTATATAGCGCTTAACAAAATCAAAACAGCATTATATACAAGGGGGGGAAAAAAATAGATGCTTGGAAAGAATTTTGGGAGAATTTCTGGATCGTTTTTTTAAAGAACCAACTTGGATTGTTGCACTGGTGAGAGCAGATTCTCTGATCCGCAGACAAGCATTGAATCTTGGATAATATCTCGGCAAAGTGGAAAGATAACTTGTATTTCTGACTGAAAGAATAGACCAAATCTAATTGATATTTTGTTGTTGTTGTTGTTTTGTAGCTAATTTTAATCAACATAACCAATTCTCCTTCACCTTTTCCCCTCTTGCCACAGATTTGAGTACCTGTTCAATTTTGATAACACATTCGAAATTCACGACGACATAGAAGTGTTAAAACGCATGGGAATGGCGTACGGCCTCGAGAAAGGACAGTGTAGCAGCCAAGATCTAGACAAAGCCAGAACGATGGTCCCCAAAGCATTAGAACAATATGTAATTGGTGAGTGTATAGTTGGCTGTATCTATGAACATCATCTTTCAAATAATTTGCTCGACCGCCCCCCACCTCCCTCCTGAAATATGCACTGGAACAGAGTTTTGGTCAAACAAATGTGTTTGTTGTGTTGCCCTCAGCGAATGACCCTAAAATGTCATAAATTAGGGTTGCAATTTTTTTTTATAAAGATTTAAATTTTACCCAAATTGTCAAAATATAACTATTTTCTGCTTGAAATAATAAGTTTGCTTGAATAAATTGTTTTTAAACTATTATTACACTAAAAACATTAGTCAGAATTAAGGGGGGGGGGAGTAGGAAAATTGACCGATCGACCCAACTTCAATTTTGTTCCTCTTCTTTAATGTGTATACAGCTTCTCAGGGCTATATCTGTACACGAGTGCATGTTGTTGTAAGGATTGAGATTCTTTTCCCGAGACTAATATAATAAGCTGTTTAGCTGTTTGCTTGACCTAAACACCTCAGGAGGGGGAATGGGTGGGAAGATTTCCCCCTTTTTTCAATGGTTGCGAAATGCTGGGTAGTAGCATGTTCTAGAATTAGTACCCCCCCCCCCCCATTTTTTTCTTACACAGATAGACATTGCTAGCGGTAACTCGCTAAAGTTTTTGAATGGTAATAATTCTTTTTTTGTTTTTTTGTAACAGTAGTAAATAAATTGGAACAGGTCCTGTAAGCTTGGCTTATATACAAATATTATATATTTGTGAATTGGAACAAACATTTATTATACACATAACTTAAGAAAAAATCAACATATAATAACTTTTGCTATTATTTGTGTATTTGTGTTTTTCCCTCAGACATGGCAAATCAAAGAAAACAAGCGCCCTCTAGCACTTCCATCATCGCAGGCCCAAGTGGCATCCACACACAAGCCTCAACATCAGAGGGTGCCACTGCTGGACCATCAAACGTGATCCCCATTAGCAGGCTGCCTATGTCACCCCTGGCCATGCCCCTCTCGCAGAATGACGTTGAAGTCGCCATGGCGACGGAGAGTCTGGGCGGACATTCCCAGGCGTCCAGTCTGGGATCGTTCTCGGACGCCGGGCACTCGAGAGGCGCCACGGACACGCCGTCTTCGATGCTCGGAAGTGAGTCGGACCGTTCCAGTCCCGAGGAACCGTTCAATATTGATGTGACAATGTAGTGTTCACTACCGAATTCAGGGGTGTGGATGTTATTGAGCTGCTATGGCAGGCAGTTTTGGGTCAGATGTAGTGGGTGGATTTCTTCACACGATGTAAATCTGTTGGAATTTTACAGCCTGGAGAGAGAGAGAGAGTTCTGTAGCACAGAGAGATTACACATTGCTTTGAGGAATACCAGTTTAGCTGTTTGAACTGCGAGACGTCTCCAAATTTGCTATTCTTCATCTGGAATCATTTGTAGAAAAGACTATAATGAAATGAGCAATTGTGGATTTGGCAAAACGCTTCAACCTTCCTCAAGATTAGCGAGAGCAAAGAGAACGACTGGCATAAGTTTCACCGACACGACAAAAAGGATGTTTCTAAGTTATATACCGATGTACAGGGAGCCTTTTAAAAAGACCTCATTATGCGAGGGGGTGCAAAAAGAAAAATATATATATTTGTAAAATAAGAGAAACGGGTGTGTTTCAGGGCAACCCAATATATTTGTCTTTTTTAACCAGCAGATGTCGGCTATAGTCTATTCAACTTACGATTGGATGTGACCTCTTCATCTATCTATCAATAGATGCCATTTAAAAGAAGTTTGGATGTGATCTTTCATAATATGGATTGAATTTACCATTGCAAAAAGTTGTATGACTAAATATTAACACTTTCCATGTGGCAGTCGTCGTCCCGCAGGCAACAGTTCAAAGCCGCGCGGAAAGTGTTAGATATAAATAAATATAAATGGTCTGGTTTCCCCATCTTAAGTTGAATAGGCTATAATGAAGCGGCATCCAAAAAATACATCCGGCGTCAGTGTGTAAACTTGTGGACAGATGAAAAGCAAAACCCATGTTGGAAATTGGGCGAATTTTGTGCATGCATCAAATGCAGCGGCCGATCTGTGCTTGACCCATTGGGAAAGTTATTCAGGAGGAAGTATATTGCAAGGGAGTGTTGTGTGAGATATTCCCTTTTTACCCATGTAAGGGCTGTGCTGTTGATATTGAATCCATCGATGCAATGTGAGTGACATCCGCTTGGACGCCAACAATTTGTTTGTACATACATTGTTGTCATATTGTTTTATACTACACGGATATGGATTGGCAGTCGGGGTACTGGAGAAATGAAGAATTAATATAATTATGAGACCGCGGAGAGCAAAGAGGAGGAAATGGATGTTGACGGTGACAGTTAAGCTAGCTCAGGAATACTAGTAATTTTGGGATAGGTAGGAAACTCCTATACTGTGCATACGTAAATAACAGGTCACGTTTTCTTAGCTATTTTAATGAGCCCATCCATCCGGAAACGATTACTTTTGTGTGATCATATCTTGATGGCGCTGTAGTGCTGTTTGTCGTCTGCTTAGGTATAGACTTAATGGAAGTTTACATGGAATTGTTGGGAAAATCCTGAAAAATTGTGCAGTTTCGGAAGTTGTCATAAACACTTTAAGTGCTAAAGGGTTTATATATCACCCTGAATATGATTAAATCACATTAAATTGTTTGTTTAAACATTTTTAGCTCAGTTTGTCACTTCCCTTTAAATATACACCATACCGTTGTTGTTTGTGTCTTACAGACTTGATGCAAGTCTATACCTAAGCAGACGGTAGATAGCGCTACAGCGCCACCAAGATATGATCACACAAAAGTTAAAGCTCCCAGATTAAGTAGCTTCCGATCAGCAAATTTAAATTGCGCACTCCCCTGGCTAGCTGCCTACTGCTGTGTTTCTAATACTGTTGCTATATCAAAGAAATTGTTGGATTGATTGAATCAGGGACTAGTTCAGGCTTATTTAACCAATGACAAATGAGAGATCGCCACTACGACATGATCGATATTGGTAATATTGATTGCCACCGTAAAGTTTCTACAATTGTGTGAGAGACTGTTTGGCCCTCCTCGTGCACAAAAGGAAAGGAATAAAAGCATTTAAGGCAGCAATTGTGTTGCAGTTGTTTTACATTGTAAAAATGATAGCTGCCTTGTGCTTTTTTATTAGATTTATTCCACCACATCATCAACCATTATTTATTTTTCATACTAAGATTATTTTGAACTGGGCAGCAATTTACAAACATTGACCGCATTGAAGGGGCATAGTTGAGATTATTATAGGTCCAAGTTGATCTTAAACTTCTTACTATGTCCCGGAACTTTGAGACTGTACTACAGAATACAGATGCATGGCACATAACCCCTCTTGGCCACAGTCAAACACCCCACAAGTCATATTTTGCGATATTTTCAAAGAGATACCCCCTCTATTCTTGATTTTTCCTTTGAAACAGAATTTCTTGCAGATATGCAGTTTTTGATCATAAAAACAGAGTGATAAAATTCCTAATTACTTCAAAATCACGGTTTGAATACGTTGAAATAAACTGTTGGCGTCAGTTCCGACAACTTTTTGCTCGTTGGTAAATAGAATTCCATGGTTTGACACCGTGTTAACGCCATTCACAACGTTTCCGACTACGGTCGCGACTGTACACAAGTGAACACAATAGTGTGGAATGCTTAATGATGAAAATCGAAACAAATATGTTGACAAATTCCTTAAATTGGAAACAGATTTCCATCATGAGTGAGTAAAGTTCTGTGATGGGTTTCTCACGGAAAATACAGTCGAGATAGATTTATGAGTTCAGGCAAGTTTTTTCCTGATTTAAGTCGAACTCCAGTATAAATGGTCACATAATATTGCCTTTAGCCGCACACACACACACTTGCTCACTGCACATGATTGAGAACTGGTACAGTTCCGGTAAATCACATAACAGTAGAACCACAGGAGTTCTGTAAAACACTATAATATTGCGGCTACTTCACTTCGCAAATTTAAAATTACTGCTATTTTAGCAGACATTTAATTTTGCTAATTTGGAAGTTTTACTGTTACTTTCAATGCAAAATGGTCAGTTTTGTGTGTATTTAATTTCACAAATCCACATCCCTCGCAAAATTCAATCCCTCGCAAAATTTAGTGGTATTGCAGTATCTGGTTGACCATTTTTTAAATCGGGTTGCATGCTTTTATGCAAGGTCAACCTCGTGTAACGCGTGTCTGTTATCCGACTAAAATTGGCTCCCGATTTGTGTGTAAAATTGCGATTTTTGTTCACCAAGTGACGCCCAGATATTATTGAAAATTGATTATAGAGAATTGTTGGATCGTGGTTAAATAATCTAAAAATAAAATGCAGTTTCTTTGTACGGTAATGTTTGCTGAAATTGTTCTCCCTTTAATGTTGTACAAATAGTATATTTTGAAATATGATTTTTTAAATATGATTTTCTTGTTTTACAAAGAATTTTCAAAAGAGAGAGGAGATTATCTTATTTTTTATTTGATCTTGTGGGTGCGACATCCGATCGGGCTTATAGGCACATGAACTCTATCGTGACATTAAATGGGTTAGACTTAGTGCAAGTTTGTAGGATTTTAACACTATATCATCGGAGACAATTTTCACTTGTCTCGGGGGGGGGGGGGGAGACACATCACAGCAATTTGAAGGCAGTCTGTTTGAAATGTGAATCAAATTACACAGAAAAAATACTGTAAAACACTATAATTTTGCGGATACTTTATATCACCCATTTATAATTACTGCTATTTTAGCAGGCATTTAATTTTGCGAATCTGAAATATTTCTGTTACATTCAATGCAAAATTATCAGTTTCGCAGGTATTTGATATCGTGAATCCACATCATTCGCGAAATTAATCCCTCACAAAATTAAGTGGTTTCACAGTAATTGCTACTAAAAAAATTTTGTTTTTGTTTTTTGGAATCGGTGTTGGATGAAGGTGATTTAACATTAGTTTTATTATTGTGTTTAGCTTTTACAAAGCGCATATATATGTGTTTGTTTTGTCTCTAACTGAATGTTCCCCAATTCAAAGCGATTAATGATTTACTGTTTTATTTATGCGTCCTGTTTTATTTAAGTTTTGTGTTATTTTGTGTCCTTGTGTATTTTAACCTATATTTTGGAGGTGTCAGTGATAGTGTTGTCTCAATTTTTCAGTATATCCTTGGTGTAAGATATTATTAAGTTAGACTAGTGTCCAGACCTATTACGAATTAAAGCTGTATAATCCTTTAATCCCTCAATATAGGATTAGGTTAGTTTCGTGCTGTCTTACACTAAGGATAAACCCAATTTTTGGACCTTTTAGTAATCAAATAACCCCTAATTTATACAACCCAGTTGTCGGGTATTTGACATAGAAGGGTTTGTAACCAACTTTACTTTGTTCATTTAACTCTGTGTAGTGACATCGGAGCATATTCTAGTGATTCCAGTTCACTATTTAACGCCCAAGTTCCTGGTTTTATCTTGAACTGTAATGTGTACTTGCCACTTTCCACACAGCTATTTGTTTTACCATCAACAAAAGAGATTTTTCAGAAACCTTTCAAGGATTACTGAACCAATACTATGCATGTTTGTACTTATTGTAATGCATTCCTCATGGTGACTCCAAATGTGGTAATGAATTTCAATAATGTTGACATTTTTTGAACATGTTGTTACATTTTTGAATGTCGTCTGCAGACGTCGGCCGCGTGGAAAGCTAGCTCATTAGAATCATATCATGGGAGTATGCGCTGACAAAACTGCACATTTAGGTGAATGAGGTATTATAGACGGGTGTGCCACAGGCCATCGTTAGAGTATGCAGCAATAGCTCCCTATTTTTTGTTTCGAGAATTCAATATGTTTATTAATGCAGGGATCAATAAAATTGTGACCTCCTCAAGGCCCAATACTTTTCCTTAATGTCATCCTTTAAAGGCATATTATGCGATCTTTTCTATCTGTGATTTTTTTCCTAGGTATGCCTAATTACTCCAAAATCATGGTTTGAATGGGTTAAAATAAACTGTCTGGTTAACTCCCAACAACTTATTTTCTGAGTGTTTTTTGGTTTGTAAATCGAATTCCACGGTTTGACACCGTGTTACATGTTACCATGTTACCTTTACAGTGTTTCGGGCTACGATCGCAACTGTACACAAGTGAACACAATAACAATAGTACAAAATTCTTTTTTATGATGAAAATCGGAAAAACATGTTGAAAATTCCATAAATAATTGGAAGCAGATTTCCATCGTGATTTTAGTAAAGATATGAGATTTCTCTACGGAAAATGCAGTCAAGATCGATTTATGAGTCCAGAAATGTCTTTCCTGTTAGTCAAACTTGATTATAAACAGATAAGAATATGTGTAAAAGATCACATAATATTCCTTTCAATGTACCTGTCTATTGCTATTTCGCCGTTGCAGTAAATATTATGTTACCTCTTGGTACTAAGTTTCCAGTTTTGACATATTTGGAATCATGATTATTTTATGATTATTTTAGTATTGATATTTGGTTAGTGCTGTTTAACACAGCAAGAGAGAGGCAAATTTGTATTGGCTTAAATTGTGAGCGAATGGCATTGCATGCACTTAGTTCACACATAACAGCGACAGGCGTATTGTGTTATACTTCCTTGTGGGAGTTCAAAGCTAGCATTTACTTGAGTGATCATATTTCCAAGGGTGGGGTGGGTTGTACTCTCATTTAGTTTATAGGTGTGTGGCTAAAAGGGCCATTGGGGAATTGGTGAAATGTCAAAATTTGAGGGGTCATGATGAACGGAATGCTTTTGACATTTTGGTGTGAGAAGTGTATTTTAGCCAAATTTGAGACCAATATTTTCCACACGTATGTGATTTTTGATTGAAATGGTTGGCTTGAAGACAGGAAGACAGAAAACCCCTACCAACGTATTTCTACACAGCACACATTTAAATACCCAGATTATCATGAATGTACATGTAGTTACCGTGGTAAAAACCTTTGATAACTGTTATCTCAGAATGAAAGTAAAAATGCAATAATAAACTTGTGATGGGTCACTGGATTGGAATTTGGGCTTTTCACCTTCATTTAAGGCCTCGAGAAAAAAAAGAAACCATGTTGTATTGGCAAACGGACCTCAGTCAGACTCTTTTTCTTCCTTTTTTGAGAGAGAGGGGAGGGGTGCCATCAAGTCAGAAAGAGGGGGAGGGTTGTAAAATCATAAAAGCGGCACAACAACTACAAAACAAAGTCGAGCATACACAACTGTTTTAGGAAATTTTTGTGACTTTTTCAGCATAAAAAAAAAAAGGTTGGTCGGGCCCGTGCAACAAGGTGTTATTTCTTGTCGTCTAAGCCTTGAATATCAGCAATCCAGAAATTCACCGTGCCCAAACTATGTGTACAGTTTATTCAGTGATTGCTACAAGGTGAAGGTAATCCTGTTAGACCTGCTGCTGTACAAAGAGTTCATTTAATTGAAATGATGTACAGGGTTTGAAATTCATGGAGGCTATCTATGTTTATTTATAACAGATATCAATCAAGGTCATGGCCAAGATTAGTAAAGAATATGGTTCTTGAAATTATATCTCGTAATTCTTAAGTATCATTTTAAAGCTTAGAATGTGCACTTTCAGCTGATATGTGTAACTCAAATTAGAGACTTGATGTAACGGGTTACATATCATTGAACATTATAATGTGATTGAAAATTGAAAAAACTTTGCATATATGCAAAGATAAGAAAGGGAATGTATGTATTTTTCGGACATCAGTCTTACCTAGTGTTGTTTTGTATGCCTTTGCTAACCCCTAATAAATTCATTGACGCACTGCACATACTACCTTTAGTTAGGGATAGGGAGAATCTGTGACCACACTATTTCCCTAACCCTATATAACATATAGGGTAACCCTATACAACATTTAAGGATAGGGGAAATTCTTGATCATGTTATTTCCCTAACCCTATATAACATATAGGGTAACCCTCTGCAACATTAGGGATAGGGGAAAATCTGTGATCACACTATTTTCCTAACCCTACTTATAGTCCGTTCACCTACCTGGGCTGTGCGGTGTTGTCAGAGTATTCCAGTCACTGATGCCGCATGTACACTATATTGCATTGGTTCCTCTTTGACCACCGCATTGGTGCATTAGAGCCGCGACCATTGGAATACTCTCAGACAGCACTGCATTGAGGTAGATGAAACCAGGATAGTAGCAGTAGATCTCAATCAGACTTTGTGATGATGGCTGGCTCATGGTTTTTGTTTTTATGCTTGTTTGCAGTCCACATATTTGTGTTGGCTAATAATTCATTATAATCATGTTGTGCTGTCAGTCATATATTATTGTAGTGTATGTGGTGTTGTGTTCTGTTATAGTCTGATCGGTTCCAAATTGGCGAGAAATATTCGGTTTTTATCTCTCCGCGCGCAAATATAATCCGCAAGCGTACGCGCACGATTATGGCAACACGCACACGTTTTTGTCGCACGCACGTGTGACGCACAGTGCGATTGTTGTCCTTATGTACGCCTACGTTTTTCTGTAATCTATCGATCTATCTATAGAATACTTGGCAGAACAAGTTGTTATCGCGCCAAGGCCCTGAAACCTAGGGACATGAGTTTTCGCTGCTGCAATCAGGCATCGCCAATTTGGAACTGATCAGACTATTGTATTATTATTTTTTAAATTGCAAAAGCATTAACCAGGGTGCGTGCATATTGATTGCCCATTCCTAGGCACTTCATTGTAGAATCTGCAGTTTTTGACTTTCCTGCATTAAAAAAAATTCTGGATTAGCTTATAAGTCACAGCTGAGACTCTTGAGCATTAATAAGGGCGGGTGTTCACATGGGTGTGTCAATAAGTGTTCCATTCTAGAGGATTTTCCCCCCCGAGTCAACGGAAAACCCCTCGCACTGTTCTATAGGCAATCGGACCTCTTGGGTAGGGTTGGACGTTTTTTGTTGTTGTTTTTTCCAACAATTTCGGTGATGTTTATCAATTTTTGGAAATTTTCAAAAAAAAATAATTTTTTTTCTTCAAATTTTTTAATTTTATTTTTTAGAACAGTGGTGGGTTTTGTTTTTCGTTGCCTGATGGGACATTCCCTGATACTCTGTTGTTGGCTTTCACACTCGCATGTTGTATGTGGAGTTTCACTTGTAGCCATGGAATTGTATTCATGGTTGTTCAGAATAGTACGTTCACGGTCTATGACTTGCCAACAAACCATTTGATTGACAATTGTTTTTGGAAATACCTTTTCTGAAAATTGTATCAAATGGTAGTTCCCAGGCATTTCCAAGTATTCCTAGGTATTTCCCACCTAGGCGAGTATTTCCCGGGTGGGAAGTTGCCAACCAGGGACTGTATTCTAGTGATAGGCAACAATTAGTTTTTGGACAGAGCAGAGAGGCACGATTTATGCCTAGTGCACGGCGGGGGTATGTCATTCTCCTGCTCACAAATTATTCAAGTATAATGTAGGGGTGTGATCCAACTTGTGATTTGAAACACAAATATGGTAGCAACTAAATACAAGATAAATGTTGAGAGAAAGTGTATAAATAATAACTGTTTGGGAATTTTTGATGAAATTTGCATTCTCATCCCCAAGGACATGTTACACGAGTGTTGTCTATATTGTATAGTGTAAATTTAATTGACCACCAAGTACTGATATCCTTGGGAATGAGATTGCAATGGTTTATATTGTTGTATGGACTAGATGATTCAGGGACACCGCACTGCAGTGTCCTTAACCCTGATTAATTATGTGACCTTTGACCCCTTGAACCTGTTATAATCTTCTTTTGTACAGAATGTGTGAACACATTCCTAGATTTTTTCTTTTTTTGGAAATAAAATGAATAAAAAGTTTAGCATAAACTTTGTAAAATATTATAGTGTTTCTGTTTGTTAAATAGTGTGTTTCATTCTGCCAACTTAAACTTGAATAACCCGATATAACCTAATCAGGTTATTTAAGTTTTACCCTTTGAACCCTGAATTATTTGTAGGGGTAGTACCCCCACCCTGAGTTATTTGCATAAATTATGCCTAATTATAGGTCATTGATCTGTCAACCTCTGACTAACCGTTTTCTATAGTGGCATACTGAAACACATATGTAACATATTCGGTCAGTTATAAAATTTAAAAAAATATCACTTTCACTTCCCATTTTCATCCCCAAAACTGCTATTTTGACTTGAATACATTCCTGTCTACCTGAGAATCATCTTGGCAAGATTTTGTTGCATATTCATCCCAATTTGTGCCATTTTTGACAGTTTTCTTCAGCAAAATGTCATCAACCCACATCGGGTGTACATCATGTGACTTTAAAGTCATGACCATTCAAAGTCATCAGATCAATGTGTCACCTGTTCTAAGGCCCGTAAATTGGCCTTTCGGGTTATAGTACTTTCATTGTGCGGCCAGTAAACCGGCCTTTCGGGTTCAAAAGCTTAAGATGGCATACCGTTGTTGGTCTGTGAACATTATATCTCCATCCGGCCCTTCAGCATGTATAAAGTTATACTTCCTTTGTATAACCTTGGGCAGTCTGCTCTTAACCTGTTCAATGGCCAAAAACAGTCTAAAGCAACACTACCACCGAGCAGTTTCACTTTATACATGCTGAAAGGCAGGAAAAACAAAGGGTTTGAACAGAACAGCAATGATATATAATGTTTTCTATCCTAGGAAAAGGTGCATCATAAAAACTGTTACAAATTGACTTAAATTCCTCCAGTACATTATCCTTTAATTTTGCCCATAAATGTCACATAAAAAAGGGCTTTTGTGGGAAGTATGTCGTATTTGTAATTGCTACACATTTTGTATCACTGGAAAAATGAATACATCAGCTTTCAATTGATATGTAACACAATATGGACAATGTCCCATAGCTTAACCCTTGAACCCAATTATTCGTAATTGGCGATGTCAGGCTAAAGAGGGAGACAAATTCGGTGTGACGTCACTAATCATAACGAAGGCGAGGCCAATTGTAGTTAATTACGTCACAGTGACATAAAGGCCAATTATTCGGCCGCACAAAGAAAGTAAAATAACTTGATAGGCAGATAAAGCGGCCTCAATTTGAGTGGTCAATGGTCATATGATTTCTTTCAAGTCACATGTTCACCCGATGTGAAATACCCTCTTTTCGCCGTGTTAAGATCATATTTTGCTGAAGAAAACTATCATAAATGGCAAGAAATAGGATGAATATGCAGTAAGATCTTGTGCAGATGATTCTCAGGCAGACAGGGATGTATTGGATTACCGCTCAAAATAGACAGTGAAAGTGATGTTTCTATTGCTTTTATTGACTACCTGAATATGTAACAAAGAGGGCAGTATGCTACTATAGAAAGCGGTTAGCCAAAGAGTAGGGGGGTTGGGGGCGGTCCTTTGCACTCTTTGTTTATACATTCAGAGATGTCACTTTTAGCTTGTTATAGCTAGGCTAATATACAATTGTAAGCAAGTTTGCAACCTCTTTGATTTTAACAATCCCATAGTGCATTTCGTTAAAACAGTGCACATTATTTTTTTTCCGACTATACGTATCACGTTATAACCACGATCGTTTCCGCAAAATATTGCAAAATGGCGCGGTACCTCAACCTCCCTAGCCAGAGAGTGAAAGATAGTACAGAAATTCACAATACCAAATACTAATATTCGGCATAATTTACGCAATTAACTCTGGGTGGGAGTACCGAACCCTAAAAATAATTCATGGTTCAAAGGGTTATATTATTAATCATATGCTTGAGAAGATGAAGGAGGTATCAATCTGAATGTGCCAACATCATCACTATTTTGTCTTCAAAAGTCAAAAGAGCATCTCTCTACACAGCACAGCAACAATGCTGTTTAACAGTTTTAACCCCCTGGGGTCTACCTGTCTATCTTATAGTGGTTCTGATTGGTTTATTACAAGATGTACTCATATGAATAGCCAATTCAAATGCAGCTTGTAAAATGTTTCACTCCCATCTTTATCAGGGATACAATTATTCTAACAATGTCTCTTATTGGTGCAATAAATTAAAGGTAGATGACCCGATCACTTTTCCGATTTTGAACTTGAAGTTTTCTATTCTACATGAAAGGTCAGCCTTAAAAAAGTCGTGTCCCAAAGTTTGAGTTGCATAGCTCTAATGGTTCTTATTTTAGACGCACAAGATGCTGTGAACTGTACCCATTGAGTTGTACACAAACTATATCGGTGGTATACCACCATTCGCGGTAATTCGACGTTATTTCATCGATTTTTCCGTAATTATACCGATTTAGGCCGTCAAATTTCAGTATGATGATGAGAAAAATACGAGCTTTCATATGATATGAAAATCTCCGTATGTTTGAAATAATTCTGTGTTACGAAAATGTGATCGGGTCATCTACCTTTAAATGTTTCACTCCCATCTTTATCAGGGATACAATTATTCTAACAATGTCTCTTATTGGTGCAATAAATGATGTATCCATCATTCTGACCAATCGGCCGGTAGTTCTCAGGGGGTTAAAGGAAATCCTTGCCATAGAATTTCAGCGCTCAGCTATGTAGCATTATTATTAAACAGACCACATACGTGGGGTAACATTTGCCGCGTTAAGACAAAATCGGCTTTTGAAAGAAAAAACCCACTTGTATGGACGTCGCCATGTTGATCGAAGCTATGACGAAACAGTTACGAGATTTTCACATCTCCGTTTCAAGTATTGATATTTTTCGATTTATGCATTGAATTCCTGCGTGATTACATGCAGCGACCAGTTGTTGATGAGGCGGTTTAAAATGTAGTAACGATGACGCACAATATTGGGTGTGGCTATCCCATCAGCACTTTCGACACAGACAACCGGGCGCAAATTTAAAATAAGTTTAAATTTGTTTTATTGAATTTTGTTTTGAATTTTGTTTATTGTGTTCAATTAAACTTGTCAATATACACAGTTCAACAAAATAGGTTTCCCTTTAGATTATGCCTGATATTTTTAAAATTAGTTACTCACTCGAAACAATTTTTGGCACACATAATGTACATGTTCACAGCAACACTAAAACGGGGCTATAAGTACGCAGGTGTTGTAATGCTTGAATGAGCACACATTGAATGGAGGAATACCTCATTGATGATACACCTAGCACAAAAAATCCCCTGACCAGGTGCTTTGTTGTAGGGGTATTCAAAATAAATAATCAGTACCAGAAATCTGAGATATACATTAAACGAGCAAATTTCTTCTCCGCATTCAAAAAGTTACAGCGATTTCAATGACCGCCCATAACAACAGCAAAGTTGCACTAGGTATAGGAAATCATTGATTTGTGTGTGATTACGCAATGAAAATGTGTGTGTAAAGACTCGCAGCTAATCAGCAAAGACTTTTATTCTTCACAGCTAGTCCACCCTTTATCACGCAAATTGCGGTTATCACTCCAGACCCATTCATCCAGATACCTACAATCTTGTTCAAAACCTGTTGGGACACTATGCACTTGCGCATGAAATATCTTCCAAAATGAGTAAAAAGCTGTCAGTTGAAAGTATGATAGTCAAAACTAGTTTATGTAAAGCTGCCATCCCCCACCCCCACCCCCCAATCAATGTTGGGGCTGATATATATATATAACACAGCCCGTTGCTGGACGATGCTTTTATATGAACCAACATTGAATTTAGGGGGAGGGACCACCGTTCCACAGGACATGCAGGAAGTGTCCCAACAGTTTTGCACATATTGTATTAAGGGAGTGAGAAAGTGAGCTATTAATAATACAAAAATCGCTATATCTCGAAAACGGTAGCTTTGATTTCAACAATTCTTTTTAAGAAATGAAGAATATTGCTTCTGTAACATTCAGAGTTGAATTTCATAGACTAATTACGTATACATATTTAATAAAATACATAAATAACCTTTATTTTGATGAAGTGTCATAATTTCAAAGTATCTAATTTACAGCGGTGGGTGTTTTAAACGATTGCATCACCTGTTTTCCGTTTTTAGACACAACTTTTGATTCAATAAAGGGTTTCTTGATCAGATTTGAAGGATATATAGGTCATGTTATCGGTCACGTGACCAACTACTTAAAAATGTTATGCTCCAACTTACTTATAGGGATAGTTCACTTTTAATTACGGGGGTATATTTTGCACACTAGATGCCCAAGAAGTAATGGATATTGCCAGTTATTTAGATTCAAATGGTTTCTTGATAACATATAATACCATCCAAACATGCTAGAAAATACTCTCGTCGCTTACGCGACTCCTGCGTCACGGAAAATGGATTACATAACAAGGAAGGGTGGGCGCTCTAATCGATTACGCAACTCGTATGCATCTCAATTGGGGAACATTGTGGTTGCTTTGGCGAGTACCAACAAGTTAAATCAATCGGCGCACACACTATCGTATTAAGTATTTAACTATTTGAATTAATTCTTTTACTTAATGAATACAAAAAATGTAAAAACAAAATACATAATTTGTATTAAACGCACTTATATAGAGTTCTCTGGCATTTTTAAAAGTGTACGGGGATATGGATTTAAGTTTTAAAGTATTCAAAACATAGGCCGATGTCAGACTCGAACCTATATACAACATTTTGTTTACTACATGTACAATGTTGTGTGTAAGACAACAGCGCGCTAGACCGGTAGGCCATGGAGGGAACACACCACTTAACAACGTTTTAAAGAATATCAGGACTATTATGGACACAATCGATATCGGTTAGCCGTTGTTGTTAATGCAATGTATTATAGTTCATTTTGACAACGTATTTTGATGGGCGATAACAGTAATCCATAGATAATTTTCAATCAGAAGTCAAAACAATTATGGGAAAGTCGATTTCCAACAGTATGCCATTATTTTAATATAAAGGTCTTTGACATATTTTCCTTTTTATAACTCATGGCTTACTGTCGATCCAATCGATTCTACATGTAGCATGTTGGCATACTGTGAATAGCCTATATCGATTGTGTCCATAATTATAGTCCTGATATTCTTTAAAACGTTGCAAAGTGGTGTGTTCCCTCCATGGACGACCGGTCTAGCGCGCTGTTGTCTTACACACAATATTGTACATGTAGTTAAACCAAATGTTGTATATAGGTTCGAGTCTGACATCGGTCTATGTTTTGAATATTTACATGACGCAAGAATATAAACAATATTGGTGCTTATTGCTAACATGTCACTCAAAGAGATCTACGTGTTTCTTTTAAAATAAAATCATGTCATGATAAAATGACATTATTTGTTTTACCTATATCTTATAAAGAAGTCTTGATTAAAAGTACCATTTAGGTGCATAATTCAGACAATGCCCCTTTAAATTGAAGATATTACTAACCCATTCTTTTTTTTAAACAAACGATACTAATCGTACATTATCGCTCTCTAATATTGCCAAATATGAGATTGATTGGAACATTTTTAATGCAGTTACAAGGACTTATATGAATTTAGTACATTATTTTTGTCAATGCTTTAATACAATCTTGTTCAAAACCTGTTGGGACACTAATGCACTTGCGCATGAAATATCTTCCAAAATGAGTAAAAAGCTGTCAGTTGAAAGTATGATAGTCAAAACTAGTTTATGTAAAGCTGCCATCCCCCACCCCCACCCCCCAATCAATGTTGGGGCTGATATATATATATAACACAGCCCGTTGCTGGACGATGCTTTTATATGGACCAACATTGAATTTAGGGGGAGGGACCACCGTTCCACAGGACATGCAGGAAGTGTCCCAACAGTTTTGCACATGATTGTAGGTGGCTGCTCATTCAGATAGCACACAGTTATGACAGTAAACGCACACAAATCAATGATTTCCTATACCTAGTGCAACTTTCCTGTTGTTATGCACGGTCATTGAAATCGCCATAACTTTGAGGTATCAAATTGCGGAGAAGAATTTTGCTCACTTAATGACTATCTCAGATTTTTGGTACCGATTATATATTTTGAATTAGCCAACATCAAAGCACCTGGTCAGGGACTTTTTGTGCTAGGTGTATATCATATGTGTTATTAAAAAAACACTTTGCTTTTGACTTGCGTTGGCGACAAGTCATTTTTCGTAAATCAAGTCACATGTCATAAGGTCCCAAGTCAATGTCAATATTTACAAGTCGCAAGTCACAAAATTAGCAACTCGAATCGAGTCTACAACTCTGCAATCACAACAAAAAATAAACAATCGACACAAGAATTATTTTCTTATAAAGAACATAAATGTGGAGTTTTGTTGGCCACATTATTTTTTTATTTTCTTCCCAAAATTAAAAGTATATATTCCACTGGGAGCATAGTTTACACACAAATATCTTCGAAATTGGAAAACTTGTTTACTAAATTGCCCCATGCTCGAGCACAGTTCTATAATATTTATTATCATACATAAATCATGTACCCCTGCCGAATACTTGGACATTGAACACATACAAACACAGGTGATAGTGCATGGACTCTCACCCTCAAAGAAACCAAAATAGGTAAGGCCCCTCCCCCCAAAAGTTTGTCTCAGTCATATGACATGAGAGACTGAAAATCTAATGCGGTCTGTGGTTTGTTTGGGGTTTTTTTCAATTTAGACCTGATCGTCATTTGTTTGGTCAAAAAGTGTTTGCAAGATTTTTTTGAGAAAATTGAAAAATTGAAAAAAATTGGGAAAAAAATGAAAAAGAAAAAAAAAATTGAAAAAAAATGAAGCTAACACGGGCGGTTTCGGGAGTGATCCACTCTATACTTTGTTCAGAACCAAACAGGCAAAGGTCATTACAGTGCAAAAGGATTTTAACTATAGTTCAATCGATTTCAAAATTGGTGAGAAATTGTATTTTTTTCCTCTCCACATGCAAAAAGTAATCGAAGCGTAGGCACATGATTTTAGCCAAACGCAAACAGTTTTGGCTGCGCGCATAACCGTATATGATACACAGTGCGCTTGCCGCCTTCAAGCATGTCCTTTTGTATTCATTCGCTGCTGTAAGGAGGATTCGCCAATTAGGAGCTAATCAAACTATAGCCAGGGATGTAATAGGGGTCATTTATCAGTAGTGCTGTTATCGATACAAAATGTTGTATCGATATGTCGTCGAAGAAAACTTTCGATATGTCGATAAAATATAACTTGGGTTTCCGAATTCTGCAACTATCGGTACCGATCAAAAACGTCGGATAAAGCCTGATCAGATCAGGATCGGGGGAAATATTCCTATCAATGATGCACCCCACCAATGAATAACTTCGAAAATTGGCCAAAATTCGCAATTTGTAATGAATTTTATTTAAGTGAATGGGGAATGTGCAGAAAACTTAAAAAGCATGTAAAACCCAATTAAAATTTATATCGTTTCTTGTCGACATCTAAAAAACATATCAATATGTCGCCAGGGATGGAAAATATTGTGACAATCGACACTTCCGACAATCGATAACAGCACTACTTATCAGAGGGGAAAAATACTGGTTTGGGGAAGATAGGTCAGAGTCAAATTTGTCAATTTGGGTAAGGCATAATTGTTGCCATTTTGGGGCCAGTAAAAGTTGTCAGGCAGCACCCATGCAGCCCTTTTATGGCATAAGGATGTATCTTATATGTACTTTCTTAATGATATACTTCCTTTTAACATGGATTGTGTTAACTTGTTCAATAATCCTCACTTAGGAAAAGGTTGCAACTTTTAAAGACAATAAAAGTAATATACTGCCTTTTACCACTACATGTTTTAAGGAACAAAAAGCTAACCTTGATCATGTTAAAAGGAAGTATACTGTTAGAAAACTACATATAAGATACATTCTTTTGCCATATAAGGGCTGCATGGTACCCCAGCGCCCCCTCAAGAAATATGTTGCAACACAGGCATAATAAGCATTGATCATGTGTAGGCAATGTATGCCCATTCAGGCAATATCCTCGTATAGGTCTCACATACGGAATAATGCACAAGGCAGCAATTGTTTTGCATTGCAGTTATTTTACATTGTAAACCTGATAGCTGCCTTATTCTTTATTCGATAGCTGCCTTATTCTTTATTCTGTGTGCAAGACCTATTTGAGGATATTGCCCGCAAACTTTATGCGCCAGTTTGGATTCTTTTTTGCTCGCAAACAAATGCTATCTTCACAAATTTTGCCCTTTTGGTATTGAATGTACTATAGTAGATGCATTCTATTTGTTGTTGTATATGCCCATACAAAATCCTAGTTGAGAGTAACACCCCCTGGGCACCTATGGAATACAACTTGGTGTCGAGAAATATTTGTTTAACTGGTTGTTTTTTATGACTATATATACAAAGTAAGAAAATTACAAAAAGGCACTTTTCCAAATATTGTCGGATGACCTAAAATTACGTTCTAAATTAAGGATTTTGCACAATCAGTCCGTACCAAACACACAAAAAAAAAGAGTCAAAAATTTGGGTATATCCTAGCTAGACTACATCCCCCAGTCTTCAGTATAACCATATGGTCTCTGTGCTCATGTCGTTTGACAATATTGCAACGTTAGAGGGCAACAGAGAGTCATGGTCTATCTCCTGGCCTTCCATGGTTTCAATGCTTCATGACAGGGAAGAAATATGCCGATAAGGCAACGGGAGGGAAAAAAAGAAACCTTGTTGTACTGGCCCGACCGACCCATTTTTTTAGAAATTGGTGCAAAAAAAAATTCACGTCCAAATGAATACTGACCGAAATAATTTGTTTGGCTTGTAAAAATACATTTTACAGATATTTAAAAAAAAAAATCTTTATGGTTATTTTAAAGGGAAGAAATATTTGTTTAAAAAGGCGACTGACCGACCCAACCTGAGAGGTCCGTTTGCCCGTAGAACACGGTTTCTTTTTCCCTTTGCCTAATGGTTAACAATAATTGTCCAGAGTTATTTTTCAGTGCTTGTGTAATATAGGGATCCAAAGTAAAATGCTTGTAAAAATTGAACAGTTTGCTGAATTGTCACCATTTTGTTCCCTGAAAATGCCTGAAATCTAGACAAGTTCCTGCCTGTAAACACCCATTTTTGCTCACAGAACAAGGGTTATATAACACTTTCCATGCGGCAATTGTCTGCAGACAACAGTTCCAATATTTCACACACAAAATAAAAAAATGTCGAAATTATTGGAATCACCATGAGAAAGGCATTAAAATAAGTACACATGCCAAGTATTGGTTCAGTAATTTGTGAGATAAACTTTGAAAATTGGGAATGGTGTCTGTAATCCGTTTTGAATATGGTAACAACACTAATAGCCGCTTGGAAAATGTTAAAAGAATTAGTAAAATGTCATGACACAACAAAAGTTAAAGTCCATTGGACACAATAGAAATAAAAATACTCCCATAACACTACACAACAAAAATAAAAAGATGGTCTTTATTTTTAATTTTTAAAGACTTTTAGGGTTCTAAAATACCCCCCTCTCCCTAAAAAAAAGAAGTAAGAACACGTCTTTCAATTGCTATCTTTTGTATATTTTGTTGATGTTCATCAATAGAAAGCTGATAATTAATATGTTCATCTTTACAATGACACCAAATCTGTAGGAATCACTTGTGTAAGTGATAAGCAACTTAGTTGAGAATATGTGGAGGTCTCGATCTGAATGCGGCAACAACATCACTATTTTTGTGTTCGAAATTTCAATAGAGGATCACTCTATATTGTAGTTGTAAAACACTTCAATGTACAAACAACAGAGTTTGTTCTTTTGAGAATGAAAATGTGGTGAGTTTGGCACATTTTGAATAAGACCTCCACACAATCTCAAGTAGGTAGTTAAGCACTGAACTAAGTGATTGCTCTGAATGAGGTATCATTGGAAAGAAAAACACATTAGCTTTTCATTGATATCAAACAAACATACCAAATACCAAAAATATTGGTGGTTGAAAAAAATTCCTAACTTCTTTTTAGGGTTTTATATAAACATTAGTAAGTTATGCGACCTAAAGAAATACAATATATTGTAATTTGTATTTGCTAGCATGAAGTCCATACAAGTTACATTATATTTTCTATGAATATATATATATATATATATATATCTCTCTCAACAATATAATTTTGTAATATAATTATATTGGGCAGCATTTATGTGTATAGAAGATAAGTTCTTAGGGCATAAATAACCCCTGCTCTACAGACCGGACCAACCCATATTTTTTTTCGAATTTGATAAACATTTTTGAAGAAAAAAAGAACAATGGTTGGAAATTCACCAAGATTAAAAACAATTTCACAAAATTGTGAAATAATAAATAATTAATGCACACCTGCAAAAACAACTCTGAAAAAATTAGCGCCCCCAGCTGGCAAGTCCCGTCATAATTGGTCCCAAAATTAATAGAACAGAGGGTGTGTTTTTTGTCGCCTCATCACATATGATTCTGTTTATATTCTATATCAATTCTATCCTTGACTTATATATGACTATTATTCTTGGTAATAATAGAATCAACTTTGACTTGTAGGAATTAAGGGAAACAAAATAAATTACAAAATCATAGAAGAACAAAAAGTGATAGATTTCGAGAAAAGTGGTTGCCAGGTAAACAAAATAGAGCACCCTCTAGAGGTTAGATGAAGATAACCCCCTGGCTGCTATTACCAGGAAGAAAAAATGATAAAAGGTGTGAAATGAGCCATTGTGCTTTTTCACCTCCCAACCAGAAAATGTACCCAAATAGTTTGCTCCCTCTCACAAGCAACCTAGGCTACATGCTTATTAAAACATCACATCAAATGCAATTTGTAAGATCTGGCATGAAACCTGTGTCATAAGTATCTGTTTCATTATCTGATTGACTTTTTATCAAATTAGTGCAATTATACCGAAAAAAACAACATATATTGACCAAATTCAATTAATTATTACTGGAAAAATGATATGACTCTTACACAATTCTGCACTCTGCACTTTAGGATAGATCATTAATACTTTCCACGTGGCAGTCATCTGCAGACGACAGTTCCAAAGGTCACAAAATGTTTCACAAATGTAAAAAATGATTGAATTACATCACCATATATTATTTGGCCTCACCATGAGAAATGCATTTAAATAAACATGTTTAATATTGGTTCAGTAATCCTTGAGTTAGACTTTGGAAGTTGGGAAAGATTTCTGATAAATCTTGTTTTGTAAATGGTGAAACTAACAGCAGCGTGGAAAGTGATAAGCACATAGCTGTATGAGGGTGATTGACTGGGTTGTTTTGTATATCTTACTTCACTTATTTCTATAAATATATTTCTATCTTCTATACATTTTTTTAGTGCATTCATGAAGGAAAATATCAATATTGTTTTGTGGAAGTCAAATTATTCACACCAAAAAGCAAGACTTGCCATCAACTTTTAAGACAAGATGACCGAAACCCTCAATCACAAATCCCCTAGTGCAGATAAATATCACTCTATTAATCAAAATATGCCATGGAAAAATTAAATGTGGTCCCTGGTCTTTCCAGCTTCCCATCTTATGAGCAGGGTTCTAGCCAGGACCATTTTATTGCCGGGTAAAGGCGAACGGAGAAAGTGTAGCGAACGAAGTGCAGTGGATCATGGCATGGGATTCAGAGGCCTTTTTAAGGTTTTTTTTAATGCACGTTGAGGTCCTGCCACATAATTTCTTGTTTTATGAGCCAGTTTAATGATTTTATCCGCAAATTGTTAAAAAATCAACCAAAAACAAACAAATACCCCTTTTTTTTAAGAGTACCGGGCGGAGATTGTGAGTGCTGGGCGGGTCCGCCAGGCGTAGCTAGAACCCTGCTTATGAGCGTATTGCTCTACAAGCACAGTATATTATGGGTGTCACACTGCATTGACTTGGCCTGGCAAAAATAGTAAAAGGAACATAGCTATACTATAGTCTTATTAATTATTGAACGAACAAGTTCCCACTAGCGTACGTATATGCAGCTACGAGATACACGATTGATGTAATGCTAGCGCAGGGACTTATTTTAAGCTTACGCAGCATACGGCGTGAGTATGTACATGTATGCATTATGCAACATACGCTGCTTGGACATAATTATTAATCGACTGGTGCATGACAGCTGTATCCAGGGTGAGATGTGAGATTGTATCGTTTTCCGCCCACTTAAAATTGCATAATACACACATGCTCGACCTCTATTGATTAGTTTGGAAGTGGTATATGAAATGAGATTATAGAGCTGAACTCTGTGACTCATAGTTTAAAAATTTGACCCTGAAAGCGGGCACAAGTGTAATAGACACGTTATCTGTTAACATTGATGTTTGATATAAAATTGTGTTTTTTTAGATGCACAGATCAAAAGATATGATCAATATGTTTTTGTTTGTCATAACAAACTATATATAGTCCATTTCTTCTTCAGTTTGGTCTTTTTCTTCCTCTGGATATCATATCTGTATTGGTAGTTTTTCATTTGGTATAACTCTGAAACAACCTTGGTGCATTAGGCAGCGAAAAAACACCAAAACCCTGTTGTACGGGCAAACGTATCTCTCAGGTCGGGTCGGTTGGTTGGTTAGGCTTATTTTCCTTTGAAAATGACCGTACAATATTTAAATTCTGTAAATATTTTGCCGTTTTTCAACAAGCAAATAACGATTTGTGGGTCGGAATTCATTTGCACATGAACATTTTTTCACTCATTTCTAAACAAAATCGGTCAGTGGGGCCCGTACAACTGATTTCTTTTTTCTCCATTGCCTTTTGTACATGAACAGGGTTTAAATGTTGTTCCACAACGAGAGAAACTAAATGGCTTTGAGCTCATAACCACAGAATCTGGATTGTACCAAAGTAAATTGCAAAAGAGCAAAGCTGAAAGACTATGAGAATCTATCCACTTAGCCACTCGCAAGTTCATTTGAAGGAATCCTTGTGAGGGACTAGATTTTCTGATTCTCATCAAAATTCTAACTCTGTGAACACCCTTGAGCATTACCAATTAACTAGCATCACTTGCAATGTTGCACCAACCTCGGGTGTGTAGCCCAATCTTACTGTTCGAGAGAGAGACAAAGTGTTTGGAAGTCATCCATTGTCAAAGTGAAACACATCCACACAAATCAATTTCCGAAGAAATCCTTTCGGAAGAAATCAATTTCCAAAGAAATCCTTTCGGGAGAAATCAATTTCCGAAGAAATCCTTTTCCAAAGAAATCTATTTCCATAGAAATTTATTTTCCATAGAAATCCATTACTGAAGGAATCCATTTCCACAGAAATCTATTTCCGAGGAAATCTATTTTCCATAGAAATCCATTACTGAAGAAAACAATTTCCACAGAAATTTATTTTCCATAGAAATTCACTTCCAAAGAAGACTGTTTTCACAGAAACCATCGATGTGGATTTTTTCCCCTTCTCCACAGTAAAAATTACACCGATATGTGACAGAGCTAAATGTCTTTTTGCCACAATACACAGCAGCATTGTCCATAGATTTCATCAATTATGGTGGAACTTAAATTGAAATCCTCCACCACCACCACCGCCACCAAATGGATTGTAGCCGAATGGGTTGCCCCATTGTTGTCTTTGCTGGTTCTCCTCAGCGTCTAATGGATCCTCACCTTGGTCGAATCTTTGTCTCATTTCTGGGGGATAGAAAAAATAATAATTTGAAACTCAATTCTAGTGTTATAATTAAATACTCATCACAAAAAGTATTGAGACACTTAACAAATGAGCCAATAATTAACGGCCTGAAAGGGTATGGATTAAACGAAGCAAATAACTCTTTTGACACCTTGATTGTTGAGATACGATGTTGCGGAGTGGAGTTATTGTTAATTCAATGGTCGTAGGTCCAGTTTCAAAAGTGACAATCATCCCTATAGAAGCATTTTTGTACACGTGTGTAAAGCATAAACTTGATCATTCTCTATAGGGATGATTGTCACTTTTAAAACTGGACCTACTACCATTGAAATGACAATAACTACGCTCCGTATCATCGCATCTCAATAATCGAGGTGTCAAAATACGCAGAACAAAATTATACACTGAGTTAATTGCTTCGATTAATCCATACCCTTTCGGCCCGTTGATCATTGGCTCATTTTTAAGTGTCTCGATACTTTTTGTGAGGAGTTTACAATGCAAGGCGAGTCAGAAAGAACAGGCACATTTTTGTAATGAAAAGACACACACACGGTTTAGGTTGCATGCACCCGTTACACATATGATGCATGGTGCGCTTGTTTATGTTGCCTTCATGCACGCACGCCCACGTTCTTCTGTATTCATTTATTTGCTGCTTTAAGGAGGCTTAGACAATTGGAGCTGATCATACTATAGTCACTGTCATAATGCTATGGACGCGAGCGTGTTTTGTTGTTGTTCGTGGAGCTGCATCCAGATGCGTGAAATGCGCAAACAACTATGCATGCATGCACGCGACGATTTCACGATAGACCAATCCGGACGTACGGTCATATGTGTAAGTATCCAGTACCCACATCCGGGTTTAGGCAAGAAGCACACAGGCATTTATGGAATTATGTCCGTAGCATTTTACATTTTCAGTCACAAGGTTGCCGAGTATCACCAAAACTGACTTCTTTTTTTTTAGTCGGGAATTTTTTTTTTACATACCTTGATTTGTTAGTACTTCCTTAGCTGCAGCAATGTCCATGAACATCTTCTCTGCTTTTATCTTATTGTCACCTTCATGTTTGTCAGGATGCCATTCCATTGCTAGTTTCCTATATGCTTTCATGATCTCCTTCTTGCGAGCATTTCTGAAAAAGATATTCAACAGAAATTTATATATTTATATTTATAACAATTAGGCTGAAGAGCCAGGACAAACCAAATAGTGACTTAAGCACTAAATTAAAGGGATGCCTGATGTGTGTGTGTACAGATACAGAACCGGGATGATCCCCTACTCTTTACGAAGGAGTCTGACCTTTTAACGTGCTCGGGGATGGCTCTTCCGATGCACGGGACCACCATTTCTACATGACTTCCGAACCACGAGGCAATTGAGACTAAGTACCTTGCCCAAGGATACAAACATGTTGGCGGTAGCGGGGCTAGAACTCACAACTCACAACCCAACAAGTGGTTGATCCATGTCCTGAATATTTTACGTGAGCTTGGCCAGACGGCCCAGGAGTTTGCATGCAGCATCAAACATTTATGGGGGCTCGTCTGGAGAATAGGCTAAAGGGTATAACACCCTCAAAAATATGTTTGCCTCTTTTTATGATGAAATATCATCATCCGATTATGGAAATGCAAAAAAACCCACAAAAAACATATTTTTATTATGGCTTCATTTCCAGAAGTCTTGCATCCCTGATTTAAGAATGACTGTAACTTGCATGAGATGGTAGTATTAAGGTCCTCCTAATTGTTTTTGTACATATAATAAGATTTGACTCAAGTCACAAGTGCCAGATGACTTGACTCAACCTTTTCAGACTTAAAATCATAGTAAATGACATTTCAAGACTTGAAAAATTGTTTATACAATCTTAGGAATTGTTTTCCACTATACACATTGAGCCTGTTGTGCCCCTTTCTTGAGTTTGATTACATCTACACCACTACTCTGAATGTGCTATGTTTAGAGGCTTGGTTATTTGGCGACGAAAAAAAGAAACCCTGTTGTACGGAGCTGACCTACCCATTTTTTTAGAAATCTGTGAATTCTTATTAGCTTGTCAAATAACGGTAAAATGTTAACAGAATTTTTTGAATTTTCACTGATTTTTTGAGGATTTTTACAGTCATTTTAAAGGGAAAATAAAATTTGAAAATAATAAGAAAAAAACCTGAATGACCGACCGACCTGACCTGAGAGGTCGGTTTGCCCATGCAACAAAGTTTCTTATTCTTTTGCCGTACTGGACTAATTAAAGAAACACATAAACACAACACCAAAAGTAAGTCCCCCCCTAAACAATTCGTCATAACATCGTAAGATAAAACATTTTACCAATAAAACTTAGTTAGAAATAATCCTATAACTGTTTCCTATGTGGTGTTTGAAAATGAAAGATGTCCATGACTTATGGCTGAATAAGCTCAAAAATAAGACAAAAACTGCCCTTCTCAAAAGTCACAACTCACTATGCTAATATCTGAGCCAAGAATGGGATTTACATGGCTGAATGATCATGAATTGATTACACATTACAGTAAATTTTGCTCAGCCACGGGTACTTTTCCATTAGAGAGAAGCAATTCATAATTTTTTGTGACTTTTGAGAAGGGCAGTTTTTGTCTTCCATTGAGCTCATTCAGCCATGAAGTAATGGAAATCTTTCATTTTCAAACATCACTTAGGAAACAGTCATAGGATTATTTCTAACTAAGTTTTATTGGTAAAATGTTTTATCTTACGATGGTATGACGAATTGTTTAGGGGGGGACTTACTTTTGGTGTTGTGTTTAGTTAAGAACTACAAACAAACACTTACCTTTTTACACCTAGAATCTTGTAATAGTCTCTCTTTTGTGATTGCTTGTATAGTTTATGTGCTCTATTTAAACCCTCCTGAGTTCTCTGTGTGTCTTCTAAATCTTTAGCCCTCTGGTATTCGTTTATTCCCTCCTCCCATCTCTCGTCCTGTAAATAGGCTTCCGCTCTGTCTATTAGTGCGTCTACGTTATTGGGGTCTTTTTCTATAACTGCGCTGCATAGAAGTAAAGCTTCCTTTGTATGGAATGCCTGTACACAAAAAAGAATTATACAATGAAAAGTAACCCAGGCTTTAGAAAGGGTGGAGTAACAAATTAAAGTTCTGATAAAGGTAAAAGGGTGGGGTGTTAATAGGTAGATCAAAAATAAAAAAGACATACAGCGACAGTAGATTGGATAATAATCATGTGCTGTATATAATTGTTCATGCATTTGAAGACTAAAAGACAAGAGTTTGAATCTAATCTATTCCTTTATGGGCCAGTGGAGTTGTTTAAGCATTGAGATAACATGATCTCGCTTGGCTATGGTACATACCAACCGAACAGCATTGTCCTGCAATCTTTGCACTCTGTTCCGTAGCGCCAAAAAGAAGAATATTTCCATAGTTAAAGACTAAAGCACTGACAACTTGATTGATGGAGAGTGTCTTTATCAAGGTATCGCCTTGTTCTTTGGATGTTTCTTAACTGGAAATGTGTTGATTGAGAGAGGCTAGATATTGGTCATAGTCATATTTGCATCAAACTTTATGCCCAAGTTCCAAACAGACTGTGTTGGTTCAATATGTGCATCACCAATTGCCAGTGACACAGGTGGCAGGTTCTGAACAAAATAGGGGCAATGAACTCTGTTTACTCTCGTTTAATTTGAACTTGTTACGAGTCATCCAATTTTGAACTTATGAATTGGCTTCTCATGCCCTGCACCAGGTTATTTTTGGGTGTTTTAAACTTACCTTTGAATTGCAATGACATATCTTAGTTTTGATTCTCTGTACATAAACCCAGACGTCGCCTTCTGTTTCTTGTGCTTTCTCGTATTTTTCAATAGCTTCATCGTATCTGTGAAGCGACATAAGAAAACGGTCAACATCATTTCAAAATTTGACATGACAATGTGGCATTTTCCATTTAAAAAAAAATTCAAAGCAAGGTCGTATCTAAGAAGCGACATACGAAAATGGTCAACATCATTTCAAAATTTGACTTGGAAGTTTGGCATTTTCCCATTTAAAAAAAGAAAATCAAAACAAGGTACTAGCTGTTACCTATCACGAATTAGCCATGTCGTAACTATTCCAAATTAGAAACTTTGTATCTATATTGGGATATTGAAAAGCAATGGTTTTACATAAAAATATGACGATACTAGGATTCAAACTCATGGGCCATGACCTTTCAGTCCCAAAGCGATTGGCCTATAACCACTAGACTGCAGCTAAGCTGTCGGTGTTGAGGTAGCAATTTTTAATCCTACAAGAGGTAGGGTAGCCCATGTATTACGGCATAAATCTTGTATATTTCATACAATAGAAGCCTTAACTTATTTTTGGGTAGGGGTGTGCCATCCAGTGTCTCAAAAATGGGTATATCCTTGGTGTAAGGCATCTATAAGTTAGAATAGACTAGTGTGAATACCGCATTTTCGAAAAAATGTGGCGCATTGGAATGTGAATTTTCACGATTTTTTGAATATTCAATAAAATGGGGTCTTAAGAGCTGATGCAGGCTCAAAAGGGGGTCAGAAGACGGTGAAAAAGGGGGTCTTCAGGGCGGCACATACCTATACCCCTTTCCAGTGTCAGTGCACCCCCCACCCCCCATGGGATTGGATGTTCCGATTACTTCAGCTTTTTTATTTCAGAAGACGCACCATTTTTATCTCATTATTTCTGTAAAATGTTTGGCGCAAGATATGTTCCATTTAGATGTTATAGGCTAATATGCAGTGAATAACTGACAAAGGTGGTTAACCATTCGACCAGTTTGTGCACTACTCAATAGACAAATTCCATCTCACCTTGTACTTCTAAAAATAAAATAAGAAACATTGGGAGATATATTACTCAAACTTTGGAACACGACTATTTTAAGGATGACATTTCGTGTAGAATAGAAAACATCAAGGTGCAAATTGGGCCAGCAATCGGAACACCTAGCTGTAATTAAACTTTATTTCAACCCTTTTTCCTTTAGTATTTGTGTGGTGGTATAGGAAAACCCGTCGGAAGTCGCAAGTGTTAATATTGAGATATCTGGGTCATACCAAAATATTCCTAACAAATGAGTTCCAAGTCAATTTTCCCAATTTGGTCCCAAGATAGAGATTATACCTTGAACTGTAGTCTCCAGGGTTTTTTATGCAAAATTCCAGATGTTAAGTTTATTTTAGTACTTTTCTGAACCTTGTTTATCAAATTTTATGTGTAAAATGCTATGTGTAAAATGCTACGTAAAATGACATTGTTACCATGGTAACCACTTGTGAGTTCCGACAATGCATTGTAAAGATTTTGAAAATGAAGAACTTACAATTGTTAATAATATCGCAAAAAACTAGGTTCATATCAAAAGTCCTTTTCATATGACAAGCTATTCTGTGTGACATAACAATGTAGTTTTAGATTATTAGAGCATTTAAAAGAGTTTGTGTACACCTTTGAATTGTCAGTTTCAATTTGTAGTGTTGCGTTTAAACTTGCCGACTTCAAAATACTATTACTGTAGTTCTAGATGGAATTTCTGAAAAATTTAAACAGTCCAATACTCAGTAGATTATGAAGCTCTCCACCAAAGAAAAAAAACAAGTTGATAGAAAATGACCATGTGAAGGGTTTTCCCATGCCACCACACATTTTATAAAGGTGTACTAAAAACTTACTTAATATTCAAGATAATCATTATAATTGGCCATTATTGTTGTTTCTACTCACAAAAAACCCAGCAAAACTTGATTAAATTTAAAACAATGTTGAAATATGTTGAAATATCATCGCTATTTATTGAATTTAAAAAAAATAATTAAACGCCCTCTATGTAATATCGTATGTTATTTGAATTGAAAAGAAAAATATAGGGTAACGCTGTTTACCATAAAATGCTGTCTGAGCCGGGGATGGAATATTTTGAAACAACGTTTTATTGCACAAAGACGGCTGATTTTTCTTAATCCTTACCGCTGTAAGTTTGTGTATGTAATACAATTTTGTAAAAATTCCAGTTTTTATCCTAATTGAGGGCGCAGCCTTCAACTTACCTTCCTTCATTGATAAAGTCCTGTGCCATATTGAGTTGTTTGTTTAGTTTCTTGACTTTCTTATAGTGGGGTTTACATTGCTTATGATCTTGGTCCAATTTGAGACACTCTCGTATATCACTGTCAAAATAAATTAACACATAGATTAGGATAACAACAAGCACAATTCTTGACAAGAGCAGAGACTATATCCGATGGTACACAAAGTTCTGCACTCAAAAAAAAAAAGCACTTGAACTGAATTACGACCAAGGTACATAGCTAGAAAAAATGGGGAACTCAGGAACCTGGTTCCCGGGAAATGTTTGGCTTTGGAGGGAAATGTTTAGCTTTGGAGGGAAATGTTTGGCTTTGGAGGGAAATGTTTGGCTTTGGAGGGAAATGTTTGGCTTTGGAGGGAAAATTTTAGGTATAAAAATAAAGAAATACATAAGAATTTGAAGGGAAATTTTCTCCATGAAGGGAAATGTTTAAAGTTAGGTTCCCGGGAAATTTACATTTTTTTCTGGCCTAGACCAAGGGCTAGAGTTGCCTTCTCTACTCCACACAATGTCCTCATCAAGCTGCCTAGACATCCGAGACAAAACGAGGGCAGTATTTATCATAACATCACTGGATGTTTTCTGATTAGGGGGGTGGGGGTACCGCGCCATTTTGCGATATCTTGCGAAAACGATCGTGGTTATCACGTGATACGTATTGCTGAAAAAATAATTGACACTGTTTTAACGAAATGCACTATGGGATTGTGTTTACCAGCCTGAAATCAAAGAGGTCGCAAACTTGCTTACAATTATATATTAGCCTAGCTAAAAGTGACATCTCTGAATGTATAAACAAAGTGTGCAAAGGAGAAATTGTTGGGCACACTGGTAAAATGGTTTTACAACAAGTTTTGCTATCATTATCAAACTGAACTCAAGTTAAATCACTTATTTATCGAGCAATAATACAATTGTTTACGCATTTTAATTGTTTAGATACAAAGTTAAATCAAGAGTTAAATGATAGATAAATAAATAAAAAGAAAACTATAAATGCATGGGCGGTCTTTATAATTTATAACAATTGACATAACAATGATGTTACATTAATCTACCATCAAGTTTAAAAAATAGAAAAATAAATGGATAACAAGGAATATACGGAATGGAACCTGTGATTGTTGATTCCCAACGTATGCACGCCACAGAGATTGACGAGTATAATTGTAATAGTTTTATTATTTAACCATATCCATTTATTTATAACGAACAGAGTTTTATTGTGCCATTTTTGCCAAAAATGTGTGTTTCTCTTGCACAAAATGTGTTTATAATGTGATTATACTTCTTATTTTTGAAAGAATGGTAAAATACATTGACATTTTCGAACACAAAAAATGGCGTCATTTATACCGTACGGTCCACAATCATATTGCTCGACTGAACAGCGAACGTGTACCGGGGTATGCAGCGAACATGCACCAGGGATTTGTTATACACAGCGAACATGCACCAGCGCATGGGTTAATGCGCTGTGTAATTCTACATTTCCGGCAGACACTCTGTTCAAAGGCACAAAAAGTGAAAGCATTTTGTTGCAATTCTGAGGTGTGTGGATCGTTTTCTTTATCAAATTGGTTAGAAATCCATCCATTTTAGAACATCTGAAATTTAAAATGAACTATACACCTGGGAAAGTATAATGCCGAGGGCATATATTTTGCACGTAAATCCAATACAAAGGTTCAGAAAATCGACCAAAATATGACGTCATAACCATTGCTTCGGGACAAAACGGCGCTGTACCCCACCCCACCTATTTTCTGATGAAGACGTCTGTTACACATTGAAAAAATAATTCAATTGCTGAATGCCTGATTGCAAATTTAATTTATATATGTACATTGAAGGATGGTAAGATTCACATTTCTAACCGTTACAACAACTGGTTAAAGGTGTATGTTCCGATCACTTTTTTGGGGTATGATATTTTGTTCACATCAAGATAATTTGATATCAGAAGAATCCCCATATATTTCTCATTATGTCTGTAAAATCTTAGAGTCAGAGATGTTTCATTTAGAAATTGGAGGCTAAAAGGTGGTGAATTTCTGCCAAAGGTGGTTAACCACCCAGTTTGTGTACTACTCAATGAGCACATTTTTTTTGACCTTGTGCTTCTAAAATAAGAACCATTGAACTTATATGCAACTCAAACTTTGGAATGCGACTATTTTAAAGATGACCTTTCATGAAAAATAGAAAACATCAAGTTGAAAATCGGGTCAGCAATCAGAACATCTACCTTTAATATGTTTTTTTTAAAATATATATATATTAATGAAAATAAAAATGACAACCTGTTAAAAGTGTATTTGTAAAATTTAAAACGAGACCTTAATTGCTTACATTTGGTCAATGCATTCAGATTTCATGTGAAGTATTAGGTTGAATTTCCTTTTTATTCCGTTCAGGGGTTAAAATACTTTTTGGGATATGTGGGCTATTTTGAGCAAATTCGGCAAAAAATTGATCCTTTAGTACATTTTACCACAGGCCAAAATTTTCTCAGGGGGCTATTTGGTGAAAACCGTGGGCTAATCGCCCTTCGCCCCTGTGTATTTTTATGAGCCCTGATTCCTTTTGTTTTTTCAAGGTAAGGCAAAAAAAAAAATTGTTATGTTGTCCTCGACCGCCCGCTCGTCAGATTTAGGGCCGCTCAGATTTTTTTTTCTTCAGATTTTTTTTTTTTCCCAGTTTTTTTTCCAGATTTTTTTTTTAACAGTTTAAATGGCATTGAATTGAATATTAAATAAATAAAGTGTTTATAACATATATGTGCGACTCTTAGAGTGATTTCAACTTCTTGTTGGCTGAACTTTGAGCTTCCGCTGGTAAAAGAAAATAAAATTAAAAAATTAAAAAATCCGCCCGTCCGCCCCTCCTCTCTGAAAGTTGTGGAGGACAACATAATTTTTTTTTGTTGGCCTAAACCAGGGAAAATCAAACAAATGTAGCTGGAGTTGAATACTTACTTTAATGCGTCCTCTAGATCTCCCAACTGATAACGTAACATGCTCATTTTGTAATATACATCCGTAGTATCTGATAGCAATGTTGTTATTGCCCTGTAATCATCTAGCGCTTTATAGACCTCGCCATTCATTAGATACACCTTGGCTCTCCTCTCCCGGAAATTGGCATTCCATGGACAATACTGGTTCAAAAAAAAAAGTGAAAACAATTGAATTGTAATTACATAAATAGTAGACTAAATTGTAAGACATTAGTATATGTTTTAGAGATTGTACACTATCTCAAGCGATATTTAGGGAGCTATTAGGTAGGACACAATCTGAGTAGCAAGGGTGGCATTATGTTGCGACATTGTGCTCTTTTGATTTTAATTAACGCACAAAAACTAAAATTCATGCCCTTTTTGCGTCACGTATGTCGCACAAGTTTCCGAGCGATGTGGTCAGGAATTTTTCTCTCTTTGAATGAATATTCTATGTGACCCGTATTTACCACCCCTCCTTTATAATGGACGTGTCCTACAAACATGTGTCAATGGATCTACGGCACATAATCTCCTGGCCACAGTTCGACATACGTGGGCGCACTTCGATCAGGCTGCTCACGCATGCTTGAACTCACAAAATACTGCCAACCAACAACACCAAAGCACCTGATTGGTCAAATTTGAACTGAAGCCGTTTTAACGATTGTCATGCTGCACCGTATCCACCAACACAGTGGTCCCGCTGCGCCGTAACCACCGACGCAGTGGGGGGTGATGGTGCGTGAAAAAGCTCACAAGTTTTTCAGTTCTCACGTTTGAGCACCAACCAATCAGAGCCGTGTGGTCGACATGATGTAGTGCGCACCACGGACGACCATTGTACCGTTTTGAAATGAGGTTGAGCTCGCGTACTTTACGCGAGCTCAACCTCATGTGACGTGGGTCCATTTATACAATGACCGCGTCAGGTGAACATACACGTTGAAATTAATTAAACATCTTTTGAATGAGATTTATAATTTTTTTTTTTTAATCCGACGAACCTACCCTACCCTTTGGAGGGGATCTATGGACAAAAATAAAATAAAATTGCCTTATCATCTCACCATAACGATTCGTCCCCAGTTGTCTAGCGCTTCTGCTATCTTATTTTCCTGAGTGAACGTATCCGCCTCTGTAATGTGAAGTTCTAGGGGCTCGACCTGCCGGATCTTTTGCTTGGCCTCCTCATGGTTCGGGTCTACCTTGAGCTATAGTAGAAACAAACAAAATGTACATGGTATTGGTAAAAATAAGTATTTTATAACAAATATGAGATTATTTTGAACTTGAAGGGTCCTTTCGCAAAAAAAAAGGGTCTGCCTGACATACATTTGGGAAAATAGCTTTACTATATGCAATTACATTTTTAAAAATGCATTTTTGGCCCACTCCCCACTCTGCCCCCCCCCCCCCCCCCCCCCCCCTTCTGAGCCAATTTGTTGTTTTTCATCCAGACAACTAAAAATGAAGAGCTTAAAGAGGGCTCATAGCAGAGGGTTATGCGGCAAAAGTGACTCCACATACTTATGCGCGCAGGGTATGTCAGACAGATCTTTTGTTCATCTGGGCAAGTGGTCTTATTAATTCACTGGGGGCCCTCACACATTTGTTTGGGTCCAAATAAATTAATCAAAATTTAAAAGTTCACCATAAGGTGTGAAAAACATTCATACTTTATCTTTTTGGATATAGTGAGCATATTATTAGCAATAAGCAATAGTTTAGAGCATTGAGAGCAGTGCTCAAACATTCTTGATCAGCAGTTTACACCAATCGGTAACCGGAATTTCCAACAGGCCCTCTGGGCCCACATGATAGGATTTTAGCAGGCCCAAACAAATTATCGAGGGCTGAGAGCCCTTGTTATTTGAAACGCAGCCCACCAAACACCTCTTTAACACTATTCATCTCATAAACAGAGATGATCTACACTCAAACATTTATATCTAAAAACTCTGTATAGTGTACTTCAGGTCCCAGCAATGCATCAAGTCTTTGACGGAATAAAGTGCATAATTTAATTACATCAAGGTTCTTTTTTCTACCGTGTAATTGATGCATGCCTGGGACCGAAAGTACACTTTATCCAAAACTCTAATCCAAACCCATTTAGACATAGTAGCAACATTTAGACATAGTAGCAACATTTAGACATAGTAGCACTTTACCTCGCACCCATCCCTGAGGATAAATATGCAAAATACAACTATTCTGCCAATGGCCATCATGAACTAGCTAAGCCCATCCGTTGAGTCCTTGTTTATGAGGGAAATCCACAGTGTAATTTGTTACCCAATGGTACATGTACGCCAGGGCTTAAATTTCACCAAGGCCATTGCCGTGCCCTTTTGAGGTTTTGCCTTGGTGTAAAATCTATGGTGCCCTAGACCTTTGTTTACTCTCAAAGTATTCTTGGCCATTTGATGGCCTCAGTGCCCCATCATAAATTTGTTCAGTAGCCTCAAAAAATAAAATTTGAGCCCTGATGTACACTATTCATTAGGATTGATGGATTATGCCACAAAAAACACCCAGTTCTACAGGCAAGCAGACCTCACAGGTAGGGTCGATCGGTTGATCGTTTTTGGGGGGAATATTGGTGAATTTTCAAAGCAATTCAAAAATATTTTTAAAAAAAATCAAAAATGTCAACAACAAAAATCAAAAATTTCAAAATGTTCTCAAAAAATAATATAAAATCTGCAAACAATTCTCAAATTTGAAAAAAGGGAAAAAAGAAAAGGTTTGGTCGAGCCCCTAGAACAGGTGTTTTTTTGGGTGCGCCTTAGAGCTCTATCCTTTAAATCCAGAGTGTACTCCCAATACAATCCTACCTTCCCTGTGCATTACACTACCTAACTTACTGTATGGTCAAATGCAGCTCTGGCTTCCGTCAGCTTTCCCTGCTTCAGCAAGATATTGCCACGATTGACAATGGCTGCCGTGAAGTCTGGTTTCAGCTTGACGCTTTTCTCTAGATCTGGAAGAGCAGTCTTGGATTTTCCTAGAGCGAGGTACACGGTGGCTCTCTTGTAGTACGCCATGTAGTTGTGTGGATCATTTTCTGCAAAATGTGTAAGAGAAATAAGAATACTGTTAAACCAGTTGATTTTGCGAGGTATTTAATTATGCACATATTTCCAGGACCTTAAATTCCCACCTAAATAAATCATGGTAAAAGCTTAAAATCAGAGTCACATTTTCAAATCGCAAAATTAAATCCACACGAAAGTGTTGGCTTTTGGTAATTCACCAGGGCTGTACTTAGTACGCCTGTGGCGGGTAACTTTTGCGTCGGGCTGGTAACTTTTCAAATATACACGCCCGGATGGCCGGTAAGAATTTTGCTGTTGGTAAATAAAGTTTACTTGTTTGGCTGGTAAGTTTACAGTCGGGCTGGTAACTGTTAATGCTACCAGCCCGGCTGGCTGGTTGGAGACAAAATGAAGGTACACCCCTGTAATTAACTAGTACCCACAAATGTTAAATGTTTTACAGTAAAGTTCAGTCTTGTATAGGCATATGTATGTGAAAATGTTAATTCACATTGGCCTGGTTCTCTTTTCCAGAAACAATCAGACCAATCGATAGTTGCGTGTCTAAGATATAGAGCTGGAAATGTTCAAACTTTTTCTTTTAAATTACAATCATTTTGGTAGCTTTTTCCACAAATAAAAAATGAATTAGGTTATACATTATCTAGTTTGAAGAACAACTGATAGCAGGGGTGTACTTTCGCGACATCCTGCGAGAATCCATTTGGATTCTCGCAGAGGAATTTTGCGAGAATCCATGGATTCTCGCAAATGGATTCTCGCAGAATATTTTTGCGAGAATCCTTTTTACTGAATTTAAATTCCGCATTTTAAACATTTATTGTACTATTGTATACTTAGAAAATAATAGTACACAAATTGAATCAAACACTTCTTAAAATTAATTAAAATAATATCAAGAATAAGGCTATAAGCTTGCATAACTTCCAAATTCGGAAAGTTGTTTGACTAAGGGTCAAATACCAGTCATCTAAGGTCCTGTTTTGGACTTAAAAAGAAGGAAAAAAAGTTTTAAAAAAGTTTTTTTGTTGTTGTTTTTTTGGCGAGAATCCACCTGGATTCGCGCGGTAGTGATTTTACGCGAATCGATTCGCGGATCCGCGCCGAAAGTACACCCCTGCTATGATAGGTTCATCTTGTTTAGATTAACATCTGGTAATTTACCAAACCATTTTAATTTCGCGACAAGCTAGACATGGGCTATAAAGATATAATATCAAAGTTATTGTTAACTACTCCCTAGATATTATTAATATCATGCACACACATAGTTCCCATTGACGCGTGATGCACACAAGTCTGAACCACGCTTACGTAATTGTATTGCCGAAATGATCATGGATCAAGCATTACCGCTCACTTCATTGTCCCCCTACCTCTATTGTCTGTGATGTCTTACACCAAGGATAAATCCTAAAATGCTCATCATTTTTGTTAGGGTTGGATGAGTTATGAAAGTTAAACCACATTAAGGGCTGAGGGAAAAAAATCCTTGAATGCAAAAAAATAGCTTAGGCGACAACAAAAATAAAACCTTGTTCTATGGGCAAATGAACAGCTCAGGCGGGGTCAGTCGGTCAGGCGTTTTTGTTTTTTTAATTTGGTGAACATTTTATTTTGGTGAACTTTGAACCATTTTGCAATTTTCGATTCAAAAATTAAATTAAAAATAATTTAATGATTAAAAAAAAAAGAAAAAAAAAGGTTCAAACAATTCATATAATTTTTTTTTTTAAATGGGTCGGTCTGGCCCATAGAACTTTTTTTTTTTGGCTTTTTGTTTTGTTGTCTGGATCTTCAGGTATACAATGTAACTGAAAATATTTTCCACTTACCTATAGCATTGTTATACTGTGACAGTGCATCCACAAGCTGACCTGCGCCTAGCAGTGAATTTCCTCGATCTAAGAACTTCTTAGCTTCTGCTTGGGCATGTGACGACTGGTCAGATTTGGATTCAGCCTCTGTAATAAAATTACAGAGGAAATAAGTGTTTTCACGCTGAATCTTCTATATTGTTATGTAAAAAATATTTAATCAAAATTGATAACTTTTTAATACAAAATCTTAAAGGTAGGTGTTCCGATTCCAATTGCTGGTCCAATTTTCAACTTGATGTTTTCTATTCAACATAAAGGGTCATCCTTACCATTTTAGTCATATAATTCTAAAATTTGAGTTGCATACAATGTTACTCCAATGGTTCTTATTTTAGAAACACAAGGTGACATAAAAGTTGCCCATTGAGTAGTACACAAACTGGCTGGGTGGTTAACCACCTGTGTGGCAGTAATATTCATTGCATTTTGGCCTACATGTACATGTATGATGTATAACGTTTAATTGGAACATATCTTGCACCAAACATTTTATATTGCACAAAATTGTGTTGAAATCAAAATCCAATAGGCCTACCCTAAATCAGACAAAAGGGTATTAAATTAAGCATCTTGCAATGGCATTGCTTAAATTTCAAATAGGGCTAAGTCTCGCATAAGAAATTTGAAGGATATTTTTTTTCAGGCAGAAATCTGAGAGCAGGTCATGAATGTGGTGTTTTTTTGCTTTCAAATTTAAGTATGCCTAAAAAACTAAGCTATGTGTAGCCTATAGTTGGATTTATAATTAAAAGAACACATTGATTACGTACATCGCGTGAAACGCGCACATTCACAATCATTAAGCGTGATAATTTCAGGCGTGATCATCTTTGTGCTGTGTGCATCTTGTTCATTCAATTATTTATTGGACTATATAGTAGGCCTATTCTGCCTATAGTGATTATTATTATTATTATTCAATGACTTAGAGTGGCCAAACATTGAATTAGGAAAAATCCTGGAGAAAAAAAAATCAAGTTTCAACATTACTGAACGCTGAAGTGAACTGAATGTGAAAGTAAAAGCCACCATTCGGAAGCATTTGCTTGATGGGATGACTCTACTCTTTGTATACTTTTTATTTTAGTATTTTTTTGGTCTTTTTTATGTTATTTAGGTTCCAATGCAGTGAGTGAAGAGCAGCGCCATGAGCGTCGCTTGCGGCGGATAACAGCACTTTATAAATTACCATAGGCCTAGGCCTAATATCATTAATATTATAAACGAGTAGGCCTACGCCTAGATTAAAATACAAATTTGTACTATAGTTTAATTGCGAGAAATTTTCATTTTTTATCTTTTCACACGCTAAATAATACAAGCGTACACACACGATTATGGCCACACTCCCCAGTTTTGGCTGCGCGCATGTGCCATGCATGTGATGTAATGTAAACTAAAGTAGTAGTGCACTTGTCATGCTTGTTGCCTTCATCATCATGCGTGCCTGCATCCTTCGGTATTCATTCGCTGCTGTAAGGAGGCGTCGCCAATTTGGAACTGATCAAACTTATAGAACTAGGGCCTACGCAATTTAGTGCGTTGGACGCCGTCGGTGTGGACAGATTGCAGAACTTGTAATCTCAGGAAGCACCATGCTCACCTCTCACCCTCATCCAACCAAGCATCTCATCCAAAAGCAATACTTTGGTTGGCTTACACTACGCGATAAATAAATCATGAAATGGTAACGCTGACACTAATTTGACTAAATTGGTGATTTTGACTGAACTTTTATTTATAATTAATAATTTAGGCTTACAATTTACATAATACAATGTTATGTACCTCTAAGGCGAGAGAAGGCTCTAGCATGCTAGCTAAAAAAATGGGAGGGAAAACTGAAATATAGAAAATGCCTAGCTATTTAGAGAAAAAAACTGTACATGTATTATTGTAGCATGGTAGGCACTGCATGTCTTGCATTCATTCAATTCAATCAATCATCATGCAATAATGTCAGATATAATTATAAATATTATAATGTGGATTTTTAAAAAACTACGACCCATGCCATACACAAGTTACAATGAGGAATGTCAATGGTAGGGTATTCTAGAGCGTACACGCCTAAATTAGTAAATACTTGAACAAGAAATCAAGATAAGCTTTAAAGCTTAATAATTCATTTGTAAACATTAACATGCTTATCAAATGTCAAAAATTAAAAAATGCAAAAGCAACGTCAACGACACCAAAAACGTGATAAGCTTACCTTCATATTTCACAGAGAGTGTCACAAAGAGAAGAGGAAGAGACGAAACAACACGATATATGTTTATCATCTTGGTGTAGTTGTAGATTTACTACCATCTAAAAACGCGATTTAGTGTAAGAAAGACTTCCTTATAAATGACATCGTTTATTATTACGATTACGTGTACAAATCCCACACTGGTCATCAAATTCGTGTCATTCCCTACCTATTCATTTCACACAGAGTTACCAGAACAATTATTTGTGGATTGCCCCAAAAGGTAACATATTTTACAATTATTTCTCAAACGTTCAACAAGAATATCGTAAGTAATGTAAACTCATTTTGAAATACAATCTCTACTTTATTTTACCATAACTGTATAGTTTTAGCGGTATAAACTGGCAAATCATTAGAAAAGTTAGACATAAAAATTATTTATTAAACGCTCGAAGCAGACGACGTTCATTTCCGGGATTTACCCATAATGCACTTTACCCGATTTGTTGTAATCTGATTGGTCAGATTTCGGGCTGATAATTGATTGATGGTGAGCAAATTTTAATGATTTTATTTAATTAGTTCATCATCATCATCACCTTCCTTATATACTGTATCTGCTGTATAGAAACGTATAGTAGGCCTATGAAATCTGTTATAATGAGTATACACGCACAAGTGTTGAGGTGCATTCAATGGTCTATGTAATTCTCTTAGTATTTTATTTTGATTAATTTTACTTTTTATCTTTTTTTCCCCATTGTTGTTTTACAATGGTTCCACCATCTGTGGTTAAAACATGTAGAAAAAACGCGCGCAAAATTTAGCAGTAAATTATATAATTTTGTTTTGACCCCTCTATTAGTTTTTTTTACGATGGTATTAATATCATGACCCCCCCCCCCCCCCCCCCCCCCCCCCCTAAGTTCCAGATATCAATAACTATGACTAGGCCTACTCCCCCTCCCCCTTGATATTTGGGACCCCCCCCCCCCCATACCCCCACCAAAGAAAAGTGACATCCCCTAACCGCACCGGCGCCCACTCCCGAACAACCAAATATTTGTATACCCACCTAGTACACCAAACCAACAAACTCACACCCATTAGTGAACTATGACCATGAACATATTTACCACTTATTTGAATTATCATTTTGCTATCCATATTTTAAAGCCCCATTGACGAATAATGATCCCATAAAAATGAAAATTAAGGGGTCATCCGTTTACAGGCAGGTTTAAAAGCCGGGCTGAGGCCTATTTGCCAACACATCCCCTTACTCCACTGAATACCCCCACCCCGGGCCAAGCAACAACAACAAAAACCACCCACCCATGAAACCAACTAAATTAAACCTTTCCGAACAATACCAATCATACCTACATAAACCAACCATACTACATCTCTACATCTATTATGCGGCCCGCCCATAAACCGACAACTCTGAGTTGCAGTGAATCAATTGATTGGCCCATCAGAGCTTGAAGAGATACGTGTTACTAGCTTTCTAATCACTCAGTTCATTAACTTTGTTTATGTATTTATTGTTCACATAATGCTCTTTACTACACAAAAAAGACACTCAAACAGACAAAGCGAATCCTAACCAAGTCTGACACTATTAAAAGTAAGAGATTTTTCATACCAGTATTATGGTCCAACCCACCTACCCGTAAACCCACTGTAAACGATCCGATACCCATGATCACCGTAATAGTATTATGGTGCCACTTTCCAACCAGGGAGGTGTGGTCCATCCCCGGGGGTCCAACCAACAATGGAACCAACCACTAACCAACCCGATGCTCCCCAATCTCCACCCCGGGATCTCCACCTATCATGTAACCACCCAGCCACCCAACCACGCACCCACACAACCACCCACCAAACTACCCCAACCCCGACGCCAACCACCCAACACACCACTGCACAGCCTGGGCACCAGCAAACCTATAATATTCCTGATGTAAATATTTTCTGCAGCACCAATCTATAAACGCCCTCAACGATGACCTACTTTCATAGCATGACAACAATCAACAACCAGCTGACAACCTGTCGCTCTTTCATTCATTCTATTCTGGGTGCCAATCCATGTGGGTTTTTATTTAGTAAATAGTCACACGTTTTTGCTTCAAATATGATGCGTATTTCGTTAAAGTAAGTGGTGGATTACTTTCATGTCCATTTGGCATTTCGCATCATTCAATTTGTGTAAAAAATACAATAGGCTTATTTTTAATTTTAGGCTAGGGCTAGGCACTAATTTTTAAGCTTACTTACACTTAATTTTACATTTTTACTATAGCCTAGGATCAGTATCAATATCATAATCATATTCATACTAATGTATGATAAATAATAGTCTATATACTATATAGATAGGCTGTTCATAGGCATAGGGCATTAATCTGATTAACCCTTTCGTTCGGATCCGAATTAAATTTAGTTTTAGGAATTAGGGTTCCAATTTTAACCTTTTTGACCTTTTTGAGATTGACTCCTATCATAGCAATTCTGCCTCATTTGTAATGTTCTTGCTCTCTGCTGCAAGCTGTAAAAGATAATTCAAGCTTTAAAATGATACCAAACTTAGGTATATGGGATGTTACATTTTTACGCATTCATCCCAATGTTGAACACGGCCTTGCGATGCACTGCATTCCAAAACAGCAGACGCACCAGTCATCGTGATATACGCATCAGGCGTATGGGACCCTGATAGAATCGTGACGCTATGATCAACAATTATTTGTCTTGATTATAGTCTAGTTTACCAACAAAAAGTATCATCCATGCATTGAATAAAAAATCAAGGTGTAAGAAAATTTGGTCAAAGTATCCCCATTCTACAGTAAGATATGTATAAAGTGTCATTGAAAAGAGGTGTTTGAAATTCTCATAGTCATTGAAAACAAAAAAATGGGGTATTTTTTTTACCCCAATTCAATATTTGATTTTGAAAAAAAGGTGTGGGGGTGTTATAATTGATGAAAATCTTTGCAAAGGAAGACTTGAAGAACGATCGTTGGTTCCAGCTTTTGTGTTGAGTTGGGGGCCGGGTACCAAGTCAAACTTCAGTGAATCGAATCATTACGAGAATGGATGCCTCACCTCACCACAATGTTTGTTATTCTATTGCAGATTGTTGCAGCAGCTTCTACATTCATTGATGCATTGACGATACAAGTTCAGTCAGGCCCAGTCAGTCAGACAACTCAAACATGGATCATCTAGGCATTTTGAACTCAATGCACTTTCTGCTTAGATGACCGTAGTCCCCCCCCCCCCTCTCCCTCTCAAGTTTCTGACTCTGCAGCACCCCCCCCCCCCCCCCCCAACTCAAGTTTCTGACTCGCCAACATTTCCCCATTTTTGTTGTTGGAAAAACCTGCCCGACCGACCGACCCTACCTGAGAGGCTCGTTTGCCCATAGAACGGAGTGGTGTTTTTTTTGTCACCTTAGCCCGACCTTGTGAGGGAAGATGCCACCCAAGAAGAAAGGCAAGGGGAAAAAGGGCAAGAAGAAGCCCAAGAAGCCAAAAGGAATGCTGGAGCTACCGAGCGTGGTCGTTAAGAGATTATCCAAGACGTATATTGACAATTGCTCCAAGAGATCTACCGTCGTGTGTCCGGGGTTGAAGAAAATGCTGAAAGATTGCTACGAGAATGACAGGTTGATTGTCAAGGTGAGAAATGATGAGTTCAGTAAAGAGGGCGCTACCGGTTGGAGCTGGGCACTCAACTTTAGTATTGAAAGGAACGGATTAGTCGCCGCAAAATTTTAAAAAAGGGGTATTTTACGAAGAGGAAAAAACATCACAGTATGGATTTACTCATTTGATTAGAACATGGTAACAACCCAAAAACACCATTTGGGGTACACCAGTTTATAACACAGGACAGTCCATAAACGCCTGTTAATTTAATTATGTATAAAGTGTCTTTTAAAAGGGTTGTTTGAAGTAATAGTCATTGAAAACATAAAAAAGAGGGTATTTTTTAACCAAACTTTGTCCTCGTTCTTGCAAAGACCGGGGGTAAAATTGTTGAAAATCCTTGCAAAGGGGTACTTTGAAAAAATGGAGATCAGTCATGGTTACAGGAAATTTGCGCTTTTAAAATCACTATAAAATGTGCTGTCCGGTGCTGTCCGAAAAGTGCTTTTTGGGGCAAACTTTGCTTTTTGCACACAAAAATGCGATATGCGTTAAAAATAAACACAAATGCGTGGCTATCTTGCGCTTTTCCATGTTTACACGTTTTCTATTTAATTGTCAAAAATGGTAAATGGACATTATTTTTTTAATTTAGAAAGCTTAAAAAAGGACTGTGGGATAGCGCATTATCCCTGTCCCTACAATAGTAAAGTCCACTGGGGTAAGGAGGGTTATGGCATCATTGTTTTAAACAAATGACTTAATTACATAAGTTTTGCAACATGCAGACATTGCTTTGCACCAAAAAAATGACACTTTTGATAAATGCCCCTCCTATCATGTAAATCTAGCTGCTATCAAAATAGCAAACAATAAAAAGGTATGTGAAAACAGGATTAAGTGCGTAGTTCTAGGCGGCGGAGTGCATTTTCAACAACAAATGTTCCTGTGATTTTCTGTAAGCTTGAATCAACACAAAATGATATAAGTTACAGAAATTAAGTTATATTTTTATCTATATTATCATTGTGGTTTGACCTCCACCCCTTTCTGGGCAATCAAACAACATGATATTTGTGCAGGGCCCATCTACTAATATGCATAATTTGGAAACCAGTCAAATTAAAAATGGCCGATAAAAAAAATCCAATTTTATTTTGGCATACCTCATAGCCAAATCTCTCAAAAAGAACTTTGCACAGCACTTAGTTTTTTTTTCAAAATGTTTCTGAGACAAACCTTTTTTGTGTGTGCTTAAACCTCAGACCACCAACCCAATTTATGATTTGATTTAACAATTTGTACTTCCATTTATGTAGTTCATACTGGAGCCAATTCCTGAATTCAAAGATGAGGTTCTCTCCAACGTTGACCTGGACGCCGTCATCATGTCGCTACGTAAGGAACGCTATAAATGGACCAAAGAGTTTCATGTCTGGGATATGCCGCTCAAACACGAAACCATCGCTAACCTGGTAAGTGAGAGAATTGATTCCAAACAATCTGCAAAAAAGAAATGCATTTGAGTCATGGGTGGATATATTTCAACAAATTGAGATGTATCTAGTTGTGTTTCTGACAGAATAAGCCACCGGAGAAACCACTCATTCTCATTGAACGGCCTCTCGCTAGTAATCAGCGCCTACCCAAACTTTATATCAGTTTAGGGGGCGGTCAATTTCTTTGGTAGGGTGGTCCCAAAAATGTCATTTATCATCATCATTTTTTTATGACCCCCCCCCCTAAAGGAATGCGATTATTTTTATGACCACCTACTCAGATGTTGATTATTTTTATGGCCCCCAACAATTTGAGGGTAAACAAATGTAGAATTTGTTTTTTGTTTTTTGTAACTAAAAGTTTGTTTTGACCCTATTGCAATGGTATTAATTTCACAACCCCCCCTATTTTCTGTGTAAGAAAACTATGACCCCCAGGATATTTGGAACCTCCCCCTACCAAAGGAAATGTCAGCGCCCTTAGTGGTCTTTGTTTTGCATGCTTGTCAGGGTTCTAGCCAGGACCATTTTAGTGCCGGGTAAATTTACTGACGGGGAACGGAGAAAATGTAGCGAACGAAGTGCAGTGGATCATGGCATGGGATCCAGAGGCCTTCTTAATGTCTTTTTAGGTTTTTTTAATGCACTTTGAGGGTTCCTGCCACATAATTTCTTGTTTTATGAGGCAGTTTAATGATTTTATCCACAAATTCTTAAACAGCTAAGAAAGTGTAAGCAATCTCATTGGTTCTCAGAGAAATCGGCGACATCTAGATGAGACAATAGAACACGGGGAGGTGGGGCTTACGTTTTAACAGTGCGTCCGACCTTCACAATGCGTGTTTGCTCCATAACGCGCACTTCTGCAGTGCGTCTTTAGCGCTTTTCCTGCGTTAGTGCCGGCGCCGCGACGCTTACGCATGGTTTACTCATCGCATGTGATTGGATGGAATGTTTGTGGGTTATTCGATCCCAGCAGGGGTAAAAGTTGTCAAATGTGGACAATAAAATGTACTTATTTCTTTGATAAATGTCTAAAAGTATGATTGTTTAAGAATGAGAATAAAGGTATTGTTTTTAGACCGTACCCGTGTTATATTGTCTGACATAAATGCGTTCGATAGTATTATTTTTGCGTAGAACAACTCCGCCTGCGGCGTCGTTGTTCTACTTCTTCTTTTTTTTAGAGTGCTGGGCGGATATTGTAAGTGCCGGGCGGCCCCGCCCAGTGCCGCCCACCGTAGCTAGAACCCTGATGCTTGTTTAAAGTATGATTATTTTCAAATTATGATTGCTCACATTATTTCATTTCAGGCTCTGATGTTAGAAAACCGTATCTACCCTGTGACCAGAATAGAACTGATCGATTGCAACATAATTCCATATTCACTGACAAGAATTGCACAGTAAGTTAAAGGCATATTAAGTGATCTTTTTAGAGCACCCTCTACTCATGATTTTTTTTTAGAAAGTAGATTTGTTTGCAGATTTACATTTCTGATAATAAATCATAAATATTTACAGAGTTACAGAGCGATACGATTCATAATTACTTCAAAATCATAAGAAAAAAGTGAATCCAGTAAGATTCAAACCCGGGGGGGGGGGGGGGGGGGGGGGGAGGGGGGGGGGTGGGGGTTTTGCACTCAACTTTCTTTCTTTTTGGGTAGGGTTGTGCCGCTCAGGTTCTCAAAAAGGGGGGCTACAGAACTGAATGGATTTATGACGAAAAATAGGGTCTTAGGAACTGATTTTTCAAAAAAAAATAGGTCTTGAGAACTGGCCTATAGTTCAATTTTGATTAGCTCTTACGCACATTTTTTCGATTTTGTTTGGTTTTAGAACGCAAAATTTTCGAAGAATTTGGGCTTTGGAACGCAAAATGTCAAGATTTTTGAATTTTCAATAAAAGTGGGGTCATAAGAACTAATGCAGGCTCAAAAGGGGGGTCATAAAAGCTAGCAGCAGAGGGTGAAAAAGGGGGTCTTCAGCGCGGCACATACCTATACCCTTTTCCAATGTCAGTGCCCTCCCCCCCCCCCCCCCCCACCGGATTTGAACTCACATGCAAAAAATGTCATTAGACCACCGCCTTAGACCACTTGGCCGCAGTGACAGTTCCCGATTATGGTGGCAGAGAATTAATAAATACCAAAAACTTATTTGAATGTCATTATTTCCCAATGACCATAAAATGCTGTCCGAGCCGGGGATAGAATATTTTGAAACGACATTTTATTGCACAAAGACAACTGATTTTTCTTAATCCTTACAGCTGTATGTTTGTGTATGTAATACAATTGTAAAAATGTAGAAATCCCGGTTTTTATCCCAATTGAGGGCGCAGCCTTCAACACATCTCTTAGTATCCCTTTAAGCTGTGGAATCAAGCTCCCCGGAACCCTGTCCTTGAAGGTTTGCAAACGTAAGCCTGACTGCCTGACAGAAATTCCACCAGCCAGTGCATGTAACTCGCTTACAAGTTTGAAAATATTTAACCGCCAGTCGGTTAGGTACTTTTGCATCTTCACCCGCCCGACACAAAAGTTACCTGCTGTGGGCGTGTGCTATTTCCAGGCCTGAACAGTTTCCATGGCCTACTACGGTTGGCTATACTCAATCTTTAGCAAGTTAATATGAGATCTTGACATTGCATGATGATTCAAATCTTAGTGTATTTCTCCCCATTTTACGTTCTTGGCCAGGTCCCAAGCATAGCCAGGCAAAGAAAAATGTGCTAAAAAAAGGAAGACAAAATTACATGAAGAAAATGATTTGATGATTGAAAGAAATATGTGCCAGGAGAGCACTCCCAGGGCCTTAAAAATGGCAGAGAGCCTACAGCTCCAAGGAGGCTTTGCCCCTGGACCTGTGCCGATTTTGTGCACCAGGTAACAATACTCCTACCTATGCCCAAGGGTTAAAATACCTTTTTGGCTATGCAGCTATTTGAGCAAATTTTGCCAAAAATCATCCCCTACAGTACATTTTACCATATGCCAACATTTTCTCAGGGGGCTATTTTGTGAAAACTGGGGCTAATCGCTCTTCGCCCCCGTGTATTTTGAGCCCTGCTATCATGCCCATGTAGTGGAAGGATGAACTGCATGGAATGAGATTGCCATTGTGATATGATTTTCAATTTTCATATCTCTTTGTTTCAGAACATTTGCTATGAATAATAGTGTCCTAACTACACTATGCTTGGACTATAATGAGTAAGTACTACACTTTTTCAACTAGTACTGCAAACAGGTAGAGGGGGGGGGGGGGGTTATTCATTGAAATTGGATATGCAACACCCAGGGAGGGGGGCACTCAACTTATTTTGGGTAGGGATGTGCCATCCAGGGTCTCAAAAATGAGTGCTTCAGAGCAGATTTTAGAAGAAACATGGGGTCTTAATAACTGATTTTCTCCAAAAAGTAGGGTCTAAAGAACTGTGGTTATAAAACACAATTTTTTCAAAAATTGGTCTTTGGAATGCAACTTGTGAAAAAGGGGATCTTTATGGCGGCACATACCTATACCTACATGTATACCCCTTTCCAATGTCAGTGCCACCCTGGATGCAACATTGGAAATAACCTTTACCAACTTACCCACACGGAGGCTATGTCGTCTGCTTTGAGATATTGGCCAATGAAGGAAATAGGAAACAAAAATGATGCTTCTTAAATTAATATTAGGGATAGTAGTTCGAGGGGAATCCGAGAATCCATTCTCCCTGCAATATTTCATCAACTTACAATATCTCTTGTTATTTTGTCAGGTTTGGTGATGATGGAGTGAAAGGTCTCTGTGATCGCCTTGCTACAAACAAAGTCATGTTGAGTCTCAGCCTTTGTTATTGTGACTTGGGTGTGAAGAGTGGGGCAATGCTTGGAAAGCTTATCTCAGAGACGGCTATAAGGTAAGGGGATGATCAGTGGTATACCGGGGTGGGGGGGGGGGGGGGGGTAGAGTATTATGGACAGGGCAGTGAAATGGTAAAATAGCAAGCGCCTCAAGTAAGCACACTCATGTGTGCTGCAATCAGTAGAATAGCTGTTACGTCACTGTCTTGTGATGGATAAATAGACCAAGTGTTATTATGACTTGTAATAGTAAAATAGCACAATTTTCTTCATTATTGTTTTAGGGAGGTGTACCTAAATGGCAACAACCTAGAGGCAGAGGGCGCTATTGAACTGATAAAGCTAGCGGTAGACCATGCCGAAGTTGAGAGTCGATTGAGGCAAGATGAAGCAGCTAAGAAGGCGGAAGACGAAGCAATGTTTTTATTGCAAGGTAAGTTGGTTCAAAGGGGTTGAACTTTGACTTATGGTAAACTGTGTCAAGGTCAACCAGGGTTGTCGCCACGCCGGTCGGCGCCAGTGGGGTGTAGCCGGCACTCACGTTGGCCGACCGGCAAGCTTCGTGCTATATTTTTGCGAGCTCAATTTTTTTATGGATAGAGTCATTAAACTGCCTGTTAAAATAAGAAATTAGGTGGCAGGAACCCTCAAAGTGCATTAAAAAAAATAAAAAAATGATTGAGCAGGCCGCTGTACCCCATGCCGTGATCCACTGCATTTCGTTCGCTATATACACTTACTCTGTTCGCCATCAGTAAAATTATAGCCGGCACTCAACATTTTCTAGCTACATCCCTGGTCCAAAGGGGTTGAACTTTGACACATGGTAAACTGTGTCAAGGTCAACTATCACAAAAGGGCAGAAACAGTTTTATTGAAAGGTCTGTTCCAGAATTATTTATACCGCGTTTGAATAAATAAAATAATTAATACTTTTTATATCAATTTCATCAAGATATCTTTATATATATTCCGATATGACATGACATCATTGAAAGTCAGTGAAAACCTGTTTCTCACTTTCAGCGAATTTCAATCGAAAACTCAACACCAAACCTCAAACTGCCGCTTAAGAATATGGTATAAATCACTCAATCCGAACAATTCCCTCACACCATTCAAATATTGCTTCATAAACATCACAAACATTTGACATATGTTAATTTTGTAGTGTGAAAATTAAAGAGGACACAGCATGTTACCTGCCATTCATTTAAATTGAGCTTTGTTCCGAACATGGTCATTGATATTATGAGTTTCAAAAAGGTAATTTTTGTCAAACTTGTAATCTATCATTTTTACAAAAAATCCATAATTTCTGTCAGAAACGTCAGACTTTTAAAATTCAAAATTTCTTAGAAAAGCTAACTGTATGTAATGTTAGAAGCATAAGCATTTTGACAAGAGCAAATAGTATCATTGCTAAATAAATGTTCCTTTTCAGGAGAAATCTTTCTGGAACATATCCTTTATGTTAATTGCAAAGGTTAACAGATGTAGATTATTCCTAGACCAGGTGTCAATACAGACAGAAGGCAGCTGTATGAAAAGCAAAAAAGATAAATCACTGAATGGGTGACAAACAAAAAAACCACCTGTTTTACGGGCGGGACGGACCTGTCATGTAGGGTCGGTCGGTCGGAGTGTCTTTTTTTTGTGTGAATTTATTTATTTATTTATTTTTACCCTAAAATGTCATCAAAATCTGCAAAAATCTGGAAAATTTCGACAGATTTTTGGCCCAAAAACGGCTGATTTTACATGATTTGAGAAAAATATCTAAAAAAATAAAAAGAATCATAAAGTGGTTCGGTCAGTCGGGCCCGTAAAACACGGCTTTTTTCTTCCTCGTCTTGAAGTGACATTGGGGGTGAGATGTAATGGGCTGTTCGGGGAGCACAACACTATATTTACACGCAATTGGTGGCCTATTCAAACTGCTCTATTTCAAATGTGCTAGTGATTTGATTTATGAGATTTTGCAATCTTATGCTACCTACGAATGCTTATTTATTAACATATCTGAAAATCAAGGCGGCACATGTATATTGATGTGTAATGATTTCAGCACTTGATTTCCAGTCCTTTTGCTTGGATGCACAGTGGCGGTAAATTGGCGGCTAAAACAATAAAATAGCTCTAAAATCAACCCTTTTTTCTATAAACTTCATGTGCGCATTCCAAATAACACGTACATAACACTTATTGACTGGGGTCGATTTTAACTTTTTTAACAACTTCTCCATTGAAAAAAGCTTGGGCCAGTTGTTGCATTTTACAACTTGCCCGCCAGCATTTCAGCTTGCCCTTAAATTTCTCTGAGTTTCAAGGTATTTCAGAGTTACATTTTTTTCCTCATAATAAATCCAAAATCCGTGAATAATAAGGCTGTAAAATCTTTCAATCAATCAACTTGCCCTCCCCTCGCCCCCCCCCCCCCCCCCCCCCCCCCACCATTCATAAAATAAAACACTTGCGACATAAATATATCAAATCCAACATTCGGGAGCAGAGTACATCACAATTGCTGGCTCCCAATTTTAAATACGATTTATTCCGTCAAAATAAGCTGTCGGGTTCCAAGGCGTCAGCAATAACTATTTTTCTTTCATCTTTCCGCTCCCGAATGTGAGATTCAAATAAATAAAAATGAAATGACATAATAGTCCGCATGCCCAATAGCGATTCAGGGTAGCAATTATTGATATCCTCGAATAGCATGTGCGACGGCCAGCGTCAATAATAAATGACACAATAGTCTGCATGTTTAATGTAAAAGCAAATGATACGTGAATTATAAAATTATTAATAATATATTTTACATGTACAACCCGCAAGAAAAAAACAATCATCCACAACAAAACCCCTGCTGAAATATAATTTTACAAAGCGATGTTCATAAACATTTGTGATTGACATAAAGTTTAATAACGCCTACCATTTGCAAGGGCTAAAAATAGCTACATTATAAAATAAAATACTAGTAATTGATAACGTACGTAGCTACATTTTAAGTTTATTTTACTTATTTAGTTGATGTTATTATTACCCATTATTCCCGTTCCTTAATATAAAAATGAATAAGGAGGTAAACAAAGATCAAATTACAAGGCACTTTTTTTTGTAATTGGTTATCAAAATGATTATATCTCGTAATTGACCTATGGAAATTCTTGTACAAAAGACAGGTAGTGCCCAGGGGGTTAATTTACGCTGTAATTTGAACTCGTTTTGTGGCTACCATGATATTCAAAGAGTAATGTGTGTGATTTATTGCAACAGAGAAGGAGAGATCCAGAGTCAGAACGGCCATGTCTGAACCGGAGAAACAAGACGAGGAAAAGACACCGACATCGGCTAACAGCGGGAAAGGGGGCAAGAAGAAAAAGAAGAAAGGTCAGTAAATACGAAGATTTTAAGCATTAACACTAACTCTCCGGGCATGTTTTGGGAATAAAACTGTCAGGGCAGAAAAAAGGACCAATTTAATTGGGGGAATCCCTGGGGTGCTCAGTGGTCATTACAAGAGGGGTATCATGCGTGTCAAAGAAATCACGTAATTAGGGTAGTTTTTTGAATAGGGTATCAAAACAAGCCAAATTAAGAAAAAGGGTATACTTTTTAAATCATTGGCTTTCGTATTTAGGGTACTTATTTGCTCCATGAGGATTATAGATAGCCATGATACATGGACGAGATATATTTCTCAAATTGTATCCTTCGCAAGTGATCTGATAAATCAGCTCGGCATTTGTTTCATAATACTTTTAGCTTATTAGGGAAGGAAAAAAGGGTTAGAAATGTGTCATACGCGTTAAGGGTTTAAACTATACAAATTACTTGCTTAGGGTATCAAAATATTTTTGAATCTTGTTTAGGGTATTGAAAATATTGATATTACTTGCTTTGGGTATGTAAAATACTGTGCCATACTTGTTTAGGGAGTGCTTTTTCTCATTAACACGATTACGTATTTAGGGTACTTTTTGAAAGTCCTTGGACGCACATGATACCTCCCTTGTAATGTCCACTGAGCACCCGAGGAGGTGGGATCCGGCTGGGTCGGAGCCCGGGATCGAACCAGGGTGGCCTGTGTGGTGGTCCAGCACCTAACCGATACGCATTGGTACACATTGTAATGCACAATTCTTTAATATTGTTATGTTTATGTTTATGTATCATTCATCTGAAGAGCCATTGGACGAAAACATGTTTGTGAATCAAATGACAACTTAAAAAACTTGAAATCTTATTCTGTTAAAAATCTTATCCTGTTGAAACTGTTTTTTATTTTATTTCAATTCTGTGTTGAAGACGATCTAATTGTACAATATATCTCATAATATTTATTATATTTCAACTACAGGAAAGAAGAAAAAGAAGACCAAAGAACCTCCTGGGCCCCCACCTGTTGGACCTTTATTTTACAAGTTACATCTAGCTGATAATGGCATAGATGCTTATGGTAGAGGATCTACTTACGCACCTGTTATTGCTATGAGGCTGTTCAGAACGTGAGTATAGACTATAGGGTATAGACCCATACACAAGTTACATCTAGCTGATAATGGTATAGATGCTTATGATAGAGGATCTACTTACGCACCTGTTATTGCTATGAGGCTATTCAGAACGTGAGTACAGACTATAGGGTATAGACCCATACACAAGTTACATCTAGCTGATAATGGTATAGATGCTTATGGTAGAGGATCTACTTACGCACCTGTTATTGCAATGAGGCTGTTCAGAACGTGAGTATAGACTAGGGTATAGACCCATACACAAGTTACATCTAGCTGATAATGGTATAGATGCTTATGGTAGAGGATCTACTTACGCACCTGTTATTGCTATGAGGCTGTTCAGAACGTGAGAACAGACTATAGACAACAACAACAACAAAACCTGTCGTACAGGGCCCAACCGACCCATTTTTTTAGAAACCTGTGAACAAAATGTTTACGTGCAAATGAATATACCAACCCAAACAAAATGTTTACAGATTTTGTGAGATTTTTACGGACATTTTCAAGGGAAAATAATAATAAGAAAAAAGCCTAACCGATCCTACCCGACCTAAGAGTCCGTTTGCCTGGAATCAGGTTTCTTTTTAAGTCGCCTTAGGGTATGATGGTTTCCTTCAGAAGTCCCCATTGAGGTCGCTTATTTCTTTCTGCAACCATAACGGAATTTGGGTCTCTTAGAGCCCGTTTAAGAATCGGTAAGTTTGCCCAGTGGAAACAGCCAGATACCGTTAAGAATGGCTATTTATCCCAAAAACCTTCACAAACCAGGTTTGGTACAGGTAAGAAACGGCAAGAAACCTAGTAGAAACATAAGCCGATTAATCTTACCGTTATGTGCCATGAACCGTGTCACGCTGGGTTACACACATTGTGAGGCAATTTTTTTCTTCAGGTGGGGCGGCATTGCTTGGTATAACAAAAGGTCAAATGTCATGGCCCATCGACTAGGATCGATAAACTTAGCTGTAACTTTTCGCGAGTAGAAACAGGGGGGATCATCAACTTACAGGTTAATATTAGCGTTTAATCTTACCGTTTACTTTGCAGTGCCCAAGTAGAAACACACTCTATGTGTCCAGCGAACACAACATTATGCATTGTACAAAAATAAATACCAAGCCCAAATCATGTAGTTATATAAAAAAAACCCATCTAATCATACTTATCATAAGAACGAATAAAGACTGCTATCTCTTCACAGGCCATTTAAAAAAAATGCGGTAATGGACACAGCGAGGCTAGAACTCACAACCTCATGATCATGAGCCATGTGCTGTTCCGCTGGACCACACATGCTCACATATATATTGCAACACGTTAGTAACCTCACATTATTATACCAACCCCCTATTTCAGGTTAATAGAACATTCCATTTGCTTGCAAGAGTTAGACCTAGATGACAATAGCATCGGTGATTTAGGGGGTAGAGAGATCATGGATGGGCTGAAAGCGCGGAGTGAAGCGAATCTTCCTGGTATCAAGATGGCCGTCTCGCATCAGATGAACGAGGACACTTTTGCAAGTATAGTGAAACTTGGATCGGGATTGCAGAAGAAGAAAAAGAAGAAAGGGAAGAAAAAGGTAATTTGTTATTTTATTATTTTTTGTGTGAATTTGTGGAAGCATCATAGTGACACACACCCGGTTTGTAAGGCCAAACAAAGAAGATAGTCTGTCTCAGAAACATTGTGCAAAAAAGGTTAGTGCTGTGCGAATTTTTTTTTTTTAGAAAAAAGTTTGAGGTATGCAATTTTTTTTGTTTTGTTTTGTTGCTTATCCAAGCTTACGGAGAACTTTTTTAAACATTTTATTTTTTTAAATCCTAAAAAAAAAAAAAAAAATCCTAAAAAAAATCGCCCCCCCAAAAAAATCAAAAAAAAAGAAGAGTTTATTTAGCCCCCAGCAGCGCATAGACCTACGCGCCGTAGCTCATTTCACATACCAATGCGGGCATGCTTCTGAGACAGACCTTCTTCTTTGTTTTGCCTAAGGTGTGAGGAGACGGGGACACGTATCGTCGCTGTTCTGTCAAAACATTTTTCCAGCCCTTCAACATGCATAAAGTAAAACTGCCCTACGGATATGCATAGGAAGTGTTTGCTTTATACATTTTCAGAGCAAAAGTATACTTACAAGGTTTTGATAGATATGTCTTTGGCCCTTGAATATGTTTAGAGTAGACTGCCCAAAAAACATAAGTATGTATTACTTTATACATGCTGAAAGGGCCAGATGAAGATGCATGGTTTTGACTGAACAGCAACGATATACACTTTAGTTTGTACTATCAAAACGAGGAAAATGTCCACACTTTGCCATACAAATCCAGGTTTTGTGTCCCCTATTGCGTAGTGAAGAATCGTCATATCCAATCACATGTAGCCAATATAACAATGCAATAGGGTATGAATCTTAATGTTGCCATATATGCCCTCCATATAGATCAAAGTCAATGTCGACTGAAACCACCGGGATTATACCCCTCTTGATCAACATCTTGTCTCCTAGTCACTTTCCTATCTTCATCAGCTTCTGTATTGAACAGAGATGAGGAAATGTACCTATTGAGTTCAATGGTATCAACACCTTATAACAATGACCTGAGTCTGAGTATGACATCATCTATTAGGGCTAAACGCTCTTGTTGAGACTTGATTATTTTTCAATTTGCTTTGTGTTTTCTTTTACTAATTTATTTTTCAGAAAAAGAAGAAATAGACCAGATGGAACACTCTCTTGACAGAGATTCAACTCCACAATGCTGATACCAACTGGAGACGTCTATATAAGGAAAGCTATAGACAATGTCACCTCATTGTTGATTTTATCAACAGTGTTAGGTGCCGGGTTCCATTCCGTGCAGGAGAAACATGCATTGACTGCTGCAGTATACAGATGACTGGTTTGGTCTAGTGTATGGTTGAAATAGACACTCCCTTCGAACTGGCAGGCAGTGCATGTGCATACTGGCAGGCAAGCTTAATTGTTTGGCAGGCAATGCATGCGCATACCAGCAGGCAATCTTTTGCTTGGCAGGCAATGCACGTGCATACCGGCAGGCAGGCTTTTGTTTGGCAGGCAATGCATGCGCATAGGCAATGCATGTGCATACTGGCAGGCAAGCATTTGTTTGGCAGGCAATGCATGCGCATACCGGCAGGCAGGCTTTTGTTTGGCAGGCAATGCATGCGCATACCGGCAGGCAGGCTTTGGTTTGGCAGGCAATGCACGTGCATACCAGCAGGCAGGCAGGCTTTTGTTTGGCAGGCAATGCACATGCATACTGGCAAGCAGGCATTTGTTTGGCAGGCAATGCACGTGCATACCAGCAGGCAGGCTTTTGTTTGGCAGGCAATGCACATGCATACCAGCAGGCAGGCTTTTGTTTGGCAGGCAATGCATGTGCATACCTACAGACAAGCTTTTGTTTGGCAGGCAATGCACACATATACTGGCAGACAAGCTTTTGTTTGGCAGGTAATGTATGTGCATACCCGCAGGCAGGCTTTTTTGGGGTAGGCAATGTACATGCATACCGGCAGGTAGGCTTTTGTTTGGCAGGTAATGTACGTGCATTCCCCGCAGGGAGGCTTTTTTGGTAGGCAATGTACGGGCATAGGGGGGGGGGGGGGTTAGGAGGGTTAGCACTAGCTCCCACCCCCTCCTCCAAGGTAAGGAGTTTTACTTCATTTCTATTCAATCTCAAGACGTCAGTCAGGGAATCGAAACCAAAGTAGTATAAAAGTATCCAATTCTTGGTACTAACCATAACCCCTGCCCCCTTCCCTGTCTCCGCCATCCTACGGTTGGATGGTGATTGACACCATCGATGTTGTCAATCACCATCCAACCATAGATACCTGTTCTCTTGGTCTCATTGAAAAAAAGGAAAAGGATTAGAAATTCCCTCAACTTTTTCCCATCAAAATTATGTGAACCAATCTCTCAATTTGTTCCTTTTTAAAAATTGAAAATCCCTTTATTTTTTCTAATTGTGATGCAGCACATCAAAAGGGGGATTTTACAGGTGAAGTCAATTTTGAGTTGTAGTATGTGTGCTCTCAGAGCATTTTCTAAGCTTTAAAATGACACAAGATTGATCAAGATATTCAGATTTTTCTTTATTTTTTTCTGTCCGTTTTCATCTAAACTGCTCAAAAAAAGTTTGGAATATTTTTTCAAGCACACAATTTTCAAATATCTCGGGATATGTTCATTAAGTGTAATATATCATTTAAAAGCTGATGTGTTCATCTTTACAATGATATCCAATTTTGAAGCAATCCCGTGTTCCAGTGCTCAGCCATATGCTTGAGAACATGGGGAAGTCTCAATCTGAAAGTGCCAAAATCAACACTATTTTGTGCTTAAAAATCTATAGATCATCACACTACACGTACTGTAGTGGTCAATGTAGCACTTCATTGAACAGACAACAAAGATGTTCTTTTGAGCATGAAATAGTGTTGATTTTGGCACATTCAAATTGTGACCTCCCCATGTTCTCAAGCAAGTAACTGAGCACTGGAGCAAGGGATTGCTTCAAATTTGGTATCATTGTAAAGATGAACACATCAGCTTTAAATGGATATATAACACTTAAAGGTAGATGACCCGATCACATTTTCGTAACACAGAATTATTTCAAACATACGGAGATTTTCATATCATATGAAAGCTCGTATTTTTCTCATCATCATACTGAAATTTGACGGCCTAAATCGGTATAATTACGGAGAAATCGATGAAATAACGTCGAATTACCGCGAAAGGTGGTAACCACCAATATCGTTTGTGTACAACTCAATGGGTACCTTTCACGGCATCTTTTGCGTCTAAAATAAGAACCATTAGAGTTATGCAACTCAAACTTTGGAATACGACTTTTTTAAGGATGACCTTTCATGTAGAATAGTAAACTTCAAGTTTAAAGTCGGAACATCTACCTTTAATGAACATATCCCGCGATATTTGAAAATCTTGTGCTTGAAAATATATTCCAAAGCAGTATATATCTTAAAAAAACTTGCCACAAAGTCCCCCCTTTTGATGTGCTGCATCGTTATAACCCTGTGTATAGGCCTGAAAAATAATACATTTAGGTACTCTAAGGGGCATATGATATAAACTCACATACAGTCCTCAAAATAAGTAACTGACCAGGTAATACATATGCCCTGAACTCTAACGCTATAGTTTGTACGTAAAAATATTAATTTATAAAGATGTATAGAAATTTCCTTTTTTTTAATTCGAGATTTTACACGTGAAGATTGAATGAATATTAACCCAGTTAAAAAACTAAAACAAAGTCTGTTTTTTCATTTTAACATTTTGTTCATCTACACGCAGCCTCGGACTAGCAACAGGCAGATAATTGTTTAACTAGTGGCGACAACTCATGTGTTGATAAAAGATGAGGATTGGGGATGCTTCAAATGATTAGTGCAGCCCATGCACATACCTTTCACACTGTCCTGCGTGTTCAAAACCCAAGTGTGAAAATTAATGTAAACTGCACTTTTCTCTACCCTTTGCAATGTAGCGTTCTTAATTATTAACCGATCTTCATGAACAATGTCTCAAATTAAAGAGAGGGCAATTCTTTATAACTTTATAATTTAATATATGACCTAGGAGCTATATAGTTTTGGAGTTAAGAGTATATTTATTACCTGGTCAGTTACTTAGGCAAAAAAAAAATGTTATGTTGTCCTCCACAGCTTTCAGAGAGGAGGGGCGGGCGGGCGGGCGGGCAGATTTTTAATTTTTTTGTGGATTTTTTAAAAAAAATTCTTTTACCAGCAGAAGCTCAAAGTTCAGCCAACAAGAAGTTAAAATCACTCTAAGAGCCGCACATATATGTTATTAACACTTAATTTAATATTAATGCCAAAAATGTTTTTAAAAAAAATCTGAAAAAGAAAAAAAAAATCTGAAGAAAAAAAAAAATCTGATTTAAAAATTAAAAAAAATGATTTAAAAAAAACACAAACCATTTGTTAAAAAAAAAAATCTGAAAAAAAAAAAATCGGAGCGGCCCTAAAATGACGAGCGGGCGGTCGAGGACAACATGACAATTTTTTTTGGCCTTATTTTGAGGACTGTAGAATAGAAAACCCCATGTGGAGCAATTGAGTTACACATCTGTAATTTTATTAATTTATACCAAAGAATCGATCAATGAAACTATAGATGAAGCATTGGAACACATTTTTGTAATGAGATTATTTTTCTTCTAGTATATTTTTGAATAATCTTTTGTAAATAACATTTTGTATATTAATATTTTGTAGAATGTGTAAAATTTTGTATGAATTTGTACCATATATGCTGGGAAAATGTAAATGAGTAAAATAAAAAGGGCCAAATAGCCATATCTGTATCTGTATATAAGCCACGATGTAGCTAATATCATACTAGCATCTCTTAGCAATTTTAGTCGTTTTCAATTTTCAATTTTTACTTCATAATCATACCAATGAGCTGCAATAAGCATGGGTTAAAAAACCCAGGGACACCAATGCAATTTGCCAAGTGTTTTTCTGCAAATTGCACAGGATGGGGCCAAATGGGCATGCCTCCCCACTCTCCCTCCTCCAGTCAGCTAAAGCCCCATCCCATGTTATCCCCCAAATATTTGAAAAAGTTGACTGTTATAATGTTTAAACTACCTTACAGTCAATTTTGGCATTAAAAGCCAATTTTTTTTCTTACCTCTAGATATTTCTTGGCCCCCTGTCCTTCCCCTCCAATTTTTTTTTGATGCTGGAAATGCCACTGTGTTGTCCTCATTGACCGGTACTCCCTTGCATGTGACCGTGGCTCCATTCCCGGCACCGGCAAACCCCGGTGGTTTCAGTCAACATTGACTTTGGGTACGCATGATCGTTCCAAAAATCGGAAAAGGGGGGTTTCCGTACCATGTCCGTGATTTCCCCCAAAATAAGAGGTCATTTTGGGTGTTTTTGGAGAGGCTATGAGAGAATGAGTATTGTGTCATATTAAATTGCCCTGGGAATAGGAAAAAGGGTTATTGTGAACCAGATATGTCCTTGTGTTTTGCACAAAAAAGGGGACTATTTAGAAAGTGTCCTTGAAATAGTGAAAAAGGGGGTTAAATGTTTTTGTGCGAAAAAGGTGGTCAAATTAGCAAAATTGTCAACGAAACGCCGTCAAATAGGGGGGGGGGGTATTTCAAGATCCTGGAACGATCTGTTTTACCCCTCTGAATACAAAGAAAGAACAACGGACGGTAAACCCAGTTTTCTCCCTTGTTTGCAGTGGCGGATCTAAAATTAAAATTTACGGGGGGGCTGACCAAGACCGGTTTTTTTAATTGGTACCCAAAAATAAATTGTAAAAGGTGCCCACATTTTTTTTCCGTCAGCTTGTCAAATTCTGTTAAGTAGGGGGGGGGGGGTGGTGGGGGGTGATGTGGTTGTCCACAAAACCGGCAAAAAACTCGCAAAGGTACCGACAGAACCTCGTGTGTACCAACAGGCATTGGCCGCCCCCTCCGCCCTCCGCCCCCTGTATCCGCCACTTGTTCCATGTAGTTGTTTCTCAAAATCATCAACAGGGCGTAAGGGTTCAGCTACTGCCACCAAATAGTTGTGTTTAAACTGTATAAGTCACTTTCAATTTTAACACTTTTCCACAAGGCTATTATATTACCATGTATACAAAACAGATTTTTCTGAACCTTTACAATCTTTCGAAATCTTACAGAACCAATACTAGGCATGTTTGTACTTATTTCAATGCATTTCACATGGCGATTCCAAATATGGTAATGAAATTCAAAAATGTTGACATTTTTGAAACATTTTATGAAAATTCAGAATGTCGTCTGCGCGTGGAAAGCATTAAGTCAAGTACCTTGAGTGTAACCACCAAGTAATATATCACTTTGGGGTCAAATAGATAAAGAGTTTCATCATTGTATAATGAATAATCCCACTCAAAATAATTGTATCATATCAGTTGTTAATTTATATAATAATGCTAGTTAATTAATTAAAATCCAAAACAGCTTGTATTTTATTAGTGTCTCCAATTGAGTCATTGTATCGCCATTATTTGATTGAACAACATATTGTATCCCACTTAAAGGCATATTATGTGATCTTTTCCAAGTAGCGCCCTCTATCATAGATTTTTACTATGAAAGCAGATTTTCTTGCAGATTTGCATTTTTGATCATAAATCATAAAGATCTTCTTAGTTACAGAGGGATACGATTCCTAATTACCTCAAAATCATGGTTTTAGAGTGAATTTAGACTAGAGTAAAATAAGTTGTCGTATATCCGACAGTTTATTTTCACTCTAAAACCATGATTTTGAAGTAATTAAGAATCGTATCGCCCTGTAACTTGGAATGTATGTACGATTTATGATCAGAAATGTAAATCTGCAAGAAAATCTGCTTTCAATTTTTTTTTTGATGTTGAGGGCATTCCTGTAAAAGATCACATAATATACCTTTAAGCTAATAAGGCTGCAAAGAACCCCATTTTACGGGGAGTCAGACTTCTCAGGCAAGGTCGGTCGTTAAGGCGATGAAACAAACAACAACCCTGTTTTGCGGATGAACGGACCTCTCAGCTAGGGTTGGTAGGTCCGGCATTAGTTTTGTTGTGTGTTTTTCAAAATTTCGTGAAACTGTTGGTGAATTTTCAACTATTGTGGAAATTTTCAACAAAATTCAAAACAATTCAAAACAAAAAAATGTCAATGAAAAATTCTAAAAAATGGGTTGGTTGGGCCATTAGATTGAAGAGATTTTTTTGGTCTCGATATGCAGTTTTGTTTCACTCAATTTATTTTGAAAATGTTGGTAAATCTGACAGCAACCTGACTTAAAATGGACAGTCCACTCATACAGAGATTTGTGGGTATTATTAAATACCGTTATAGTAAGCTATTACAAATTAGACTAGTCGTAAGTATCCCAACTTTAGAAACTTTGTCCCCATTTTGAGAAAAATGAATTGGAAGCAAAGTTTTTTACATATATAACTCTGTCACTGGGATGCAAATGTCATACCACTAGACCAGCTAGGCTGGTGGTGCAGAGATAGCGATTTTAATCCTACAAAAGAGGTAGGGTAGCCCATGGTCTTATGTTAATTATGAAATAGAAGTATTTTTACTAGACTTACTTCTGATAGCTTACTCATAGGCAGAACAGATTTTTGTCACTTAATGGTCAATCAATCAAGTTTGTATAAATGGACGCATTTTACATTTGAAACAACAGATAAGATGTTCATATATACATTTTTTTCTGATTTATTTTGTCCAATTAATAAGCAGTAAAACAATATCAACGATTTTTTAAATATCCTGACATTCACATAACAGACGATTAATTCATGACCGATATGATTTCATAAAGTTAATTTAGTATATAAATAATATTACTGTAAACGTGTACATTTTCGTGCTACATAAATTTTCGCGCTCCAAGCAGCTACCGCAAAAATAAAAACATGCGAACATATTTATTTTGTGTATAAGTCTATGTCATGAAATTTCATATCGCGAATTTAAAAACAAGCGAAATGGCTGAAAGCCGGCAAAGCGTGAACATTTAATCGCGCGAAAATTTCCACTTTTACAGTACTTGAATAAGGTACCATACAAAAAAAAATTGGACAATTTCTTAACAGTAAGTTACATTTTATTTGCCTGTATAAATCATTCATTATGTTCCCATCCCTTAACACTTTTGCATCTGTGATTTTGACATTTCGCCGGTAATAAATCATCTAAGATTTTGTCAACCGCTGACTATGTAGTCCATTTTCAGGGTTATGAAGGTTAGTTTATGCCTTGGGGCATAATTATGTCCTTTGCAGTCTTTTACTTGGACCACATAGTGGGAAATAGACACATCCTTAGATGATTTGTTACAGGCAAAATGTCAAATCATAGGTCCAAAAGTGTTAAGGGACTGGGAACATAATGTTGTATTTTTGGAGAAATTTCCCAGATAACGCCATCCAATAGTTGTTTGCCTGTAAAAATCATTGTATTTTTGGAAAAATGTACACAGATTACCAGATACGCTGTCCGATAGTTGTTTGTTTGTTTACACGGTCGGTCTGTACGGACAAACGATTTGGTCCTGAAGGGACCCGACTCAAATGCTTGGACCAGGATTGGGTAGCCCACGGTTATAACCAAACCTCGAATTTAATCAAGCGTACGTGGACCAGGAGCTTATTGTAACCCTTGTGAAAATGTAACCTTACATATAGCAGCGTTTATAGATAAGGCCTTGTAGATCCAAACCCTCATCTTCCCCCTAAACATTTGAGAATATTAAACACAATTTTTTGTCTAAACTGTAGAATATCATACCACTTTGATCGGGTACTTTGTGTGCGTATACTGTAAAAGTAGGAATTTTTACGCTACATTTATTTTCGCACTAAAATCAACAAGCGCGAAAATGAAAACTTGTGAATATATTCATTTTGTAAGTAGGTGTATGTAAGGAAGCTCAAACTGGCAAAAATAAAAACAAGCAAAATTCTACGCCCGAAAAATTCCACTTTTACATGTGATGCAGCATATCAAAAAGGTGACTTTGCAGGTGAAGTCAATTTTGAGTTTATTATGTGTGCTCTCAGAGCATTTTCTAAGCTTTAAAATGACACAAAATTTACCAAAATTGAGGCATTCAGATTTTACAAGTGAAAACGACTCCTAAATTCTTATCATTTTCTTTATTCTTCTCTTTCCGTTTTCATCTATATCTTGAAAAACACACAGCCGCAAAGTCCCCCCTTTTGATGTGCTGGATCGCATAATGTCGTTCGTTAAAGTCCCTAATCCCTAACTCTAGATCACCACACCGCAACAGATTTCTTTTCCGACCCCCAAAATTCACCAGAAAGGTCATCCCGACCCCCCCCCCCCCCCCCCGTTTGAACCACGGACCTCCAGCACCCGAGCCCAGATCCTAGCCACTACACTACACCACGGCTGTCAGTCGACACTCGGCGAGTATATTCGCCTCATTATATAGCCTGGGTCTGTTTTGTAGCCCAAAAACCTGCACGCTGTGTTATAAAAACATTTTTCCTGCACAGTTGCCGTGTAGTGTAGTGTACGTAGTGTAGTGTGGTGTAGTAGAGTTAGGGGTAATAAACATCCATCAGTTTGGAATGTCATGTCCAATATAAGTCAAGCTTTATACACGAATGCATCATACGGTTTTATATACTGCGGGCAATATCCTCACAGGACTCGCATACAAAATAAAGCACAGGGCAGCTATATCATTTATAATATAAAACAATGTAAATCAATTGTAAAAACAATTGCTGCTTTATGATACTTTATTCCATATGAGACCTAAAATACTGCAACTATCAAGGTGCATTATCGTTCTTCACACTTTCCATGCGGCTATTGGTTTTACTATTATACAAAATAGATTTGTCAGAAACCTTTCCAAACTTTCAAGGTCTATCCAAATGATTACTGAAACAATACTAGGCATGTTTGTACTTATTTTAATGCATTTCACATGGTGATTCCAAATATGGTGATGAAATTCAAAATTTTTGACATTTTTGAAACATTTTGTGTCATTTTGGAACTGTCGTCTGCGTCGTTTGCAGACACCTGCCATAGGCGTAGCCAGGATTATTTTATCCGGGGGGCACTCAGGCTCAGATCCAGAAAAACTGAATTTGATAAGGTACCATCCAAGCGGTGCGCAGCACTGCCCTCCGAGCTATGCTCGGACAGGGGGGTGTCTGAGGGGGGATGTGCCCCCCTCAGTAGTAGAAAAAATTTCAATTTTGGAACTCATTTGGTGCGATCTGGTGTATACTTTTGACCAACATTTTATCGAAAAGTCACCTCTTCATTTCTAATAAAAAAATTTTTTTATCAATGCACGAAAGAAGTTGAGCATAATTATACTAATATATTCTAGATATTTGCTATATTACTGGCACTGAATAAAAACATTTTCTTTCGGGTAATTCTATCTTCTTTTTTGTACGTTATATGAATATCAAAATCTTAATTTAAAAGAAAACTAAAGCTGCAAATCAAAATCATATATATTTTTGAAATTATTATTAATCCGATACCTATACATTGACGAAGTAACGAAAAAAGTGACCTGATACCTTAACAGGTGCGCGTAGCGCGCGAAAAATATGCTATTTTACTACAGTTTGCTATGATTGAGGCTTGCCTTCATAAAAGTTTCATAAAGATAAAGTTAATGTTTGAAGTCACATTAGCGCGTAGCGCACAACATTTGATACTAATTTGTTATGAAGCTAAATGTAATGTTTGAAGGTTCATGCGAGCTTAGCGCGCAAAATTGCATATTTTACACTAATTGAGCGACTTTTTTTTGCTGATAACAAGCTTTTAAAAAGAAATGTAAATATTTTGAGGTTCTAAAACATCCACCCACCCTTCACCCACCAGCTCGGGCTCTCCCGAAACGGACAACAAGAAATGAAGTCACACAAGGACTGGTCCCAAGTCTTATCGTTTGGGGCATGTGCGTGCGTAGCGCGCAATTTTGTTTGCTATTCTACATATTTTGCCAATTGTCGCTGGTACAAGCCTTAAAAAGCAAATATTTGGAGGCACATGCAGGGCCGTAAGACACTTTTATCAAGGGGGGGGGGCATTTTCCAAAAAAAAAAAATCACTTTTCGAATTTGCACCTATTTTTTGCACGATCGAGGTACATTTTGGCTTTAAACAAGCTTGTAGCAAAGAATATTGCATTTTGGGAAGACAAATGCGCGCATAGCGCGCGAAATTTTTTCATCTGTGTACAAATTTTCCGGGATCGCCACCATCGCCCCCCACCCCCCCCCCCCCCCCCCTTCTTACGGGCCTGACATGAGCAAAACGCGCAAAATATTGGCTTCTTAACTAATTTTGTCATGATCGAGATACATTTTGTCTTAAAATTAGATTCCAAAATTAAAGTTAACGTTCATGTCACGTGCGCGCTATTTTACATAAATTGTGCCGCGATTGAGATACCAACCACGCAAAATTGACTTCTTTACATTAATTTTTACCAAGATTGAGATACATTGTTGCTTCTATTAAAATGTCACATTTTATTTTTATTTTTTTACGAAAACCCCTGGCTTCTTTATACTTATTTGCCACATTTGAGATATATTTTGGCCTTATGACACTGCTTTTATTGTTAAATGTTTTGCTATTTTACCCGGTTTTGCTAGGATTGAGGTACATTTTGGCTTCAAACTATCTTCTTAATTTGCAATGAATTTATTTTTTGGGGAAGGGGCACATACAACGAAAAATGCTATCTTTGTATTTGAACGTCATAATTTAACTATGATTTCTCTTATCAAAATTGAGGCGACAATGGCAAAATTGGGTGACAGGGGAGAAGGAGCGGTCGGCCCCTTCTTAACCCTCTGGCTACGCCATTATTGCCTTGATATGCCGGGATCTGTGCCGGGAACGTACAAAATAAGGGGTGGGGGCATGGAAACTTACTATGTAACAAATAAAGAACTCTATACCATCTACTATTTCTCTTTTCTTTCTTCCTTTTTCTCCTTTTTCTTTCTTTTTCTTCTCCTTTTTTTTTTTTTTTTGGTGCCAGGGACCCGGGGGGCACGTGCCCCCCAGGCCCCCCCCTGGCTCCGCCAATGCCTGCCGCATGGAAAGTGTTAAGGTTTCCGATAATATGAAATCAAGTACAAGGCAACAATATCATTTACAATGTAATTCAACTTTAAAAGCAATTGCTGCCTTTTGTTTATTCAGCATTGGAGAACTATTAGGATACTGCAACTATCAATGGGCATTTTCCTCGGAAGGTTTCTGATATGAAATAAAGCACACAGCAACTTTATCATTTACAATGTAATTTCAACTGTAAAAACAATTGCTGCCTTTTGCTTTATATTTAACATTGGCTACCTATAATATAGGATACTGCAACTATCAATGGGCATTTTCCTCGGAAGGTTTCTGATATGAAATAAAGCACACAGCAACTTTATCATTTACAATGTAATTTCAACTGTAAAAACAATTGCTGCCTTTTGCTTTATATTTAACATTGGCTACCTATAATATAGGATACTGCAACTATCAATGGGCATTTTCCTCGGAAGGTTTCTGATATGAAATAAAGCACACAGCAACTTTATCATTTACAATGTAATTTCAACTGTAAAAACAATTGCTGCCTTTTGCTTTATATTTAACATTGGCTACCTATAATATAGGATACTGCAACTATCAATGGGCATTTTCCTCGGAAGGTTTCTGATATGAAATAAAGCACACAGCAACTTTATCATTTACAATGTAATTTCAACTGTAAAAACAATTGCTGCCTTTTGCTTTATATTTAACATTGGCTACCTATAATATAGGATACTGCAACTATCAATGGGCATTTTCCTCAGAAGGTTTCTGATATGAAATAAAGCACACAGCAACTTTATCATTTACAATGTAATTTCAACTGTAAAATCAATTGCTGCCATTTTGGTTATTCGCCATTGGAGACCTATAGGATTCTGTCACCATCTAGGTTTTCATGGCAGAAAAGAGCAACAGGCAGCTATATACCACATACAGTGCAAATGAACCTTAAAATATTATTGCTGCCTTAAAAAGCAATGAGGATTATCGAGGATATTGCCAGCAAATAGATATGTTATTATTAGATAGAATTTGAAATATAATGTATTTACAATCTGTCTTAGTTTATATCCTTATAATACTACCCGTAAATATACACAGCTGATTTCCTCTTGGTTGTGTACAAGTTGATAGGTACAATGTGCATGCCCATAAGGCATTATACAAATACTACATGGTAGAGGGGAAATAGTGCACATTATATACGTCATTCATATATTCTTGTCCATTGATTGGTTAAAAGTGGGTCACATGATCAAAAATAAACACGCTATTTTGCCAAAAGTACTATTTACGGCTGCCAAAGTACTATTATACGGCTCCCAAGAAGACTATTTACGGCGCACCTGTGCGCCGGTAGTTTCACGCGGCGTTATACTCCGCGTGACGCGAGAGGGAGCACGATTTGCATCCCCGGGCGCAGCGTGACAATCAATTGATGCACTGCCTTTGAAGTGAACTTTTGAAACTTTTTAACTGGTGAAGATTGGAACTTACCGGATGATTTTTGAATTTGAATTTGATGGAACTAGAAATATATGAATGACGTATATAAAACAAATATATACTGCCTTTATTCGAGTCTCTGGATTAAAACTATGGTCCCTCGGTGACTGCAAAAGTGCTATTTTGCTTCGGGCTGCGCCCCTCAGCAAAATAGCACTATTGCAGTCACCTCGGGTCCATAGTTTTAACCAGAGTCTCTCATGGCAGTATATATTTGTATACTATTTTCCCTAGGTACTGGCTACGGGCCTATCACCCTGAACCGAAAGGGTGAGGGGTGATAGGACTGTAGCCAGTACTGAGGGAAAATAGTGTGCCCTATTGCCCCGATCATACCATGTGGTATTTGTTTTATTACACCTCACTGTGACTCTGGGAATGAGGTTGTAGGGAAATAGTCAAAACTATTTCCGTAGGGAAATAGTACCTGTGATAGGAATTGGCCAATGAATTGCCATGATTAGTTCATGAATATTTATGAGGTGTAATAACAAACAATACCCCTGTTCTAAGTGCAAATGATCCTCTCAGGTTGAATGGGTTGGGGTTTTTTTTTTGGGGGGGGGGGTGCGGTAATTTTAGTGAATTTCCAACAATTTGTGAATTGGTTTTTTCTTCACATTTTAGAAATAATGTCAAAACGTTTTTAAATCCTCAATTTCAAAAAATATGGGTTGGTGCCCATAGAACAGGGTGTTTTCTTAGTTGCTTAACACTTTCCACGCGGCTATTAGTTTTACCATACATACAAAAAAAACCAGATTTTTCAGAAACATTTCCCAACTTTCAAAGTCTTATCTCAAGAATTACTGAACGAATACTTGGCATGTTTGTACTTATTTTAATGCATTTCTTATGGTGATTCCAAATATGGTGATGAAATTCAATAATTCTAAAAATTTTGATATTTTTGTGAAATTTTGGAATTGTCATCGGCAGACAACTGCCACATGGAAAGCATTAAATAAGACTCATAAATATACATGTTAGGTCCCGATATGCTAGGCACCAATTACTTGCAAACTTTGTGCCCATAACTTGCAGGAAAAAAATATGTGTGTGTAGGTCTAATCGTCCTTCAATGATGCAATAATTGCTGTGAATGGAAAGCCTTAATATTTGCACCATAGACTGGTAACAATGTTTGCACAAAGTATTTCCAACTTATGCAAATGTTGCAGTCTTATAAAACCCTTCGTAAAGGCTATGGAAAACTGAATATTATTTTTCATTTATTAATATTTCATTTCTTATTTCATTTTTTGTTGAAAATGTCATTGTAAATCTTGTAAAATGTCAAACACTTGTCAGAAGCTTTCAAACATTTTCATTCAAAGTAAAATACATGAATATCAAATTAAAATATGGTCATAGTTTTCTTATGGCTAGATGCAAATATTGATATCATGTCTAAAGCTGAAGGTCCACTGATCATAAAATGCTAAATGATTGCTCTCAGATCAAATTAAACAATTCAAATGGAAATGTGACCTTTTGAACATTTGTGTAAAATGGCGTTACACATTGAAAATGAAAATAGAATAAAAATGTTCACATTTAATAATTTACCCATATTATTTGTTTTAATTTTAGCTTTTTCCAAATGGTTTTCCAAAGACTGCCACACAGTTGCTCCAAGCAGAAAGCTTATTCCAAATATGGTCATGTCTACTCCAAATATAGTCATGTATACCCCAAATATGGTCATGCCATATGTGGTCATACCATTTCCCAAACAGCTCCATATGTTTAAAACATTAAATACATATCTCAACCGCAGTACTGAAAAAAGTATACATATTTTGAAATGTAATAAAAAGCAGGCATATTCATAAACCACAAATTTAAATATTTTGAGATAATGGTTAAATTAGGCAATTATTTGACACGAAATATTAGTGTTTAAGGGGGGGACTCAAGGAAATTTGATTTTTTGAATTTTGTGAGTGCTGTGATTATTGAACAAATGCATATAAAAGTATACATTTTTTGAAGAATCTAAACTTTTTTGACCCAACATTTTTGAACAAAGCTAGCAAACATAATTTTGAGTAAGAATTGCCCAAATCACTTGATTATGATGTAAAGACACTATTTTTTAACCTAATCTTTTTTGTTGTTGAAATTTTGACCAAAAAGTGGATTCTCTGATCCATTTCCTTTCCAAAAATGTATACTTTTATATACATTTGAGTCATAGTTCAATAATTACAGCACTCACAAAATTCAAAAAGTGACTTCCTTGAGTCCCCCTTAAATGCAGGCAATTTTACAAATTATTATATAAAATATTTGTTTTAAATACTAATCTCTAATGAAATATAAAGAACATCATTACACAGGATTTGCATATTCTGAACTTTGTTCAAATATGGATATGCACATTCCTAATATGGTCATGTCTGATCCATATACAGACATGCTTAGCGATAACCCAGCACAAGTTGGAATAGTGCTTGTTCTATATACCAATACTATGCTATCTTAAAATGGTAATATCTTACACATGATTTCCATTTATGGATATGTTTATTACAAATGAGGTCACCAACTACTTCCAATTAAGGCAATGATAATTCCAAATATGGTCATGTCTACACTAAACATGCCATTTCTAAATATGGCCATGCCATGCCTTAATATAGCCATGCCATATCTTAATATGGCCATGCCATATCTTAATATGGCCATGCCATATCTTAATATGGCCATGCCATATCTTAATCTGGCCATGCCATATCTAAATATGGCCATGCTATATCTAAATGGCATCTAAATATGGCCATGCCATATCTTAATTTGGCCATGTCATATCTTAATATGGCCATGTCATATCTAAATATGGCCATGCCATATCTAAATATGGCCATGCCATATCTTATATGGTCTATCAGGCATTATTCCATTTCTAAAATTATTGTCATGCCATTTCTAAATATAGTCACGTCATTTCTTAAACAATTTTATATTATCTAACACAAGTATTACAATACCAGTTGTAATTGTCACAAAATGATGGGCATATTGAATCCAAATAATGCCATTTCAAAATATGGGCATGAAAAGGCCAGTAAAATCGTAAAAACCTTACAATTTATTTACAAATTGTTCAAAAAGAAGAGTTCCAGTCAACTGCCAAATGTGAATTGTTTATAATATTTATGGATTTTTTAAAATAACTGTGTCATCTTAGTCACCTATACCGTAGAGTGATTTAAATTTAGGTTTTTTTTAAAATCCATTGATTGAAGTGTAAAACTTTTGGAGGGAAAATAGAAAACACTTTAATTTTCTTGGTTGTCAACTTCATAAGTTCTTGAGAAATGTGAGAAAACAGTGCAAAAAGGCCTAAAAATATACCAATACCACCTTAATGTATATAATACCATGCATTTTTAAAAATATTAAATTATTCCCTTACATTAAGACATAATCGTTACTTTTTTTACATGATAATGGACATGATAACAATTCCTCTTTCAATCACATCATTTGAAACACCCTGTTATACAGGCCCGACCACTCCCTTTTTGGGAACATTTTGGCAAATATTGTTTTGAAAACAAAATGAGTATTTGAAAGTATTGGATGGGAGGGGGAATTGATATTTTTGACAATTTTTTTGGTAAAAAACTGACCGACTGACCGACCGACCGACCGACCCTACCTGAGAGGCCCGTTTACCCCGTACAACAGGGTGTTTTTGTTGTCGCATTACAACAAGAAGAGTCAAGTCATTATCAAAATGTTAGCTCTACCATATTTATAATTCTATAACTATACCTTTTGAAAACATGTATAATTCTACCGGGTGAGTTGCAAAGGGTAATGACTCTCAGAGAGCGACATGCCATTTTGTAATTGTAGGTTTGTGTTCATAATATTCTTATCAGTTATCATAAATATTACATCCAAACCGACGCGGACAATTGAGCTCGGTAAACCGACAGTGCCACGACCAATCTCGAATATTGTAGGCCCTCCCTTTGGCTACTCAACTGGACATTATCTTATTTGCAACTCTTGATAGACACACAGGATGGAGTTGTGCACTTTTTAGGAGTTGTTCCATTTGGAGCATTAGTACTAATAATGTAAGACATTGCAAAAAATACTCTTACTATATAAAATAAGGTTCCTCCTATCCCAGATAGCAAGACTACGTTGGGCTGACGTTTGCAATGGTAAGGTCGGCAAGGTCGCGATCGGGAAGCCAACGTAGGCAACGTTGAATTTCATCAGTGGCAAATTAACGTCAAAATGACGTCGGTACTGGGTCGGCAACTGCTAACGTTGGCCCGACGACTTCAATGCGACTTCTTCCTGTGACGTCTGCCCACCCACATTAAAAACACCAATGATAAGAGATGTAACATATTTTATATAGTTGAATAACGCGTTCTTCACACGTTGGCCCAACGTAGTCGTACTATTTGGGATATCACATTTGGAACTGTATTGGTTCTCCTGCAATTGAAAAAAGGTGTTGTTGATTTGTAATAGTGTACATTTTGCAGCAATGTTTACTGTCATCATTATCAGAAAACACAAGGATGTGAAGGGTTAAAAAAAAATAGGTACAAATTGGTCAGGTTTTAGTTTATGATCTGATTATCTGATTTAGTCTTTTGCATACTCCCAAATAAAACAGGTCAAGATATACTGGGGGGGGTCCCAGAATTATTTATACCGTGTTTGGAAACCTATTCAAAATATAAAAACAATATCAGAGTCCAAATCTAATATCTGTAATATAAAGGACAACATGTTTCCAGTGGCGTAACTATAGGGCCTTCAGAGTTTTGTCATTTCATTTGGGGCATCAGGGGGAGCCAGCAGGAATACGCCACTGCATGTTTCATACGTTCAAGCTCTGTCAATTTCTTTAAAATACATCTTTATCTGGTATGATATGGTATGAATATTATTGAAAATCGGTGAAAATTTACTTTCAGCGTATTTCAATTGATGATATTCACACCAAACCTCAGAACTGCCGCTTAAGAAAATATGATATAAATTGCTCAAGCAAAACGATTCCCTCACGACATTCAAATGATTTTACGAGTTTTAAAAGAGGTAATTAATGTTGGTCAAACTTGGAATCTACCATATAAAACGTCCATAGTTTCTGTCTGAAAGATTTTTAAAATTCAAAATTGCTCAGAAAGCTAAATATATGTAGATGTTATGTAGAATCATAAGCATTTTGACCAGAAACAATAGTGTTATCATATAAATGCACCTTTTCGGTATAACATATTCTGGGACACCCTGTATAAGCTAATGCCTCGTAGCAATTGAATTTCCCCAAGACCATTAAATAATTGGTAGACAACAATTTGCGTGTATATCTCCATAGGGCAGACACGTGCTATCATACTTTTATGTATGGCTTGGAATTAGATTGCTGGGAGGGCATTGATAAACACTTTCCACGCGGCTATTTGAGTTTTACCATACGAGTATACAAAACAGATTTTTCAGAAACCTTTCGCAATTTTCGAAGTCTATCTCAAGAATTACTGAACCAATACTAGGCATGTTTGTACTTATTTCAATGCATTTCTCATGCTCGTTCCAAATCTGATAATGATATTCAATAATGTTGACATTTTTGAAACATTTTGTGAAATTTTGGCTTGTCGTTTGCAGACGCCTGCCGCGTGGAAAGTTTCACTGGAATAGCGCATTTGCATATTTGCAATATGCATACATGGCATTGGCATTATTAAAGGGTTTCTACGGAGGAGACGAAATGGTGGCATATTATTATCATATAACCCTTATAAGGCAAAACAAGAAGGTATGTCTCACATACAATTGGGAAATGGCTATGTGTTATGTTTTGTCTTTTTTTTAATAGAAAAAATAGCTATGCTAAATGCAGAAAGTATTGTGTTCTTGGCCCAAATTCTTTGTTTGGCCCTTTCGGACAACTATATAAAAAAGAGCCAAAAATTGGATTCATCGCGTAGAGTTATGCGGAAAAAGTGACTTGACACTAATGCGCGCGGGGTATGTCAGACAGATCTTTCTTTTCTTGGCCTAATTTGTCGTTTCTATCTTCAGTAGATAGCAACGCATTACTATCTGCAGTAGATAGCAACGAATTATTATCTTCAGTAGATAGCAACGCATTGCTATCTTTAGTAGATAGCAACGCATTACTATCTTCAGAAAATAGCAACACATTGCTATCTTCAGAAGATAGCAACGCATAGCTATCTTCAGTAGATAGCAACGCATTGCTGTCTTCAGTAGATAGCAACGATTACTATCTTCAGTAGATAGCAACGATTACTATCTTCAGTAGATAGCAACGATTGCTATCTTCAGTAGATAGCAACGCATTACTATCTTCAGTAGATTGCTATCTTCAGTAGATAGCAACGCATTGCTATCTTCAGTAGATAGCAACACATTACTATCTTCAGTAGATAACAACGCATTACTATCTTCAGTAGATAGCAACGCATTGCTATCACATTACTATCTTCAGTAGATAACAACGCATTACTATCTTCAGTAGATAGCAACGCATTGCTATCTTCAGTAGATAGCAACACATTACTATCTTCAGTAGATAACAACGCATTACAATCTTCAGTAGATAGCAACGCATTACTCGTCAGTAGATAGCAACACATTACTATCTTTAGTAGATAGCAACATATTACTATCTTCAGTAGATAGCAATGTATTGCTATCTTTAGTAGATAGCAACGCATTGCTATCTTCAGTAGATAGCAACGCATTGCTATCTTCAGTAGATAGCAACGCATTACTCGTCAGTAGATAGCAACACAATGTAGCAGTATCACTCTGCTAATTTGATGCAATGTTGAACTGATTTGTTTTCCTCTATCTGATCAGATAGATCTGATCTATCTGAGTCCGCGAGATTATCTATCTGATCTCATTTTCATACTAATATAACAAACAACGGTCATATCTTTTAAACATTATAAAACTTGATTTAAAAAAATGACGACCATTAATATGGTACCGACATTTAACAGACTATTATGACGAAAGTTGACGAAATATTGATGAATAAAGTAATATAGCCTCACTGTATTAACTGAAAGAAAGAAATAACTACCCGTGATCTATCATGTGTAAATAAAAGGTCAATATTTGGTGTGAGAGTATACAATACATATATTACTCGGAGGGCGCATAAATTGTGTGGGCCGTGACCATGGTGATGCGATCTGATTGCCTACAAAACAAAATTGCTAATACAAAATGGGAGCAAAGCAGAGGGTAACGAGTGTTTCACGGACCGGACCTTAATAATTAAAACTTTTCAAACGCAAGTCCTGACATAATGTACAGTAGACCGAGTCATCGTGTCATATTATATACTTCTATGTAGTTTATGAATTTTTGTTAATCAAATATGGGACTAAAGCAATGAATAATAGGTATAGGTATATATTATAATAGTTAAATATTATATGATCAATTTTGAAACAATACACTAAATAATGATAATAATAAGTAGGTAGGTCCCAAAATAGGAACATCGTCATAGAATTATTATATCTTCGTGAATTATGTCTACAAGAGATGGCGTTGAACCACTATCGTCAGTTGTACGCAGGTTGCAGTCGGGCGTGTTGGGTTTGCCGTCAGTCGCATTAATACTGGCGTGACCAGAATCAAATCGAGAGGAGTTGGGAGAGGCGCAGGCCTGTGATCATGGGGGTGGGGGGGGGGGGGGGGGGGGGGGGGGGGGGGGTGGCTACGCAATACGGAATAATTTGGTCAACGTTCTCATCTAATTATGGGCCGGAGCATCAAATGTTAAGCCTTGACAGAAAGCTGCCCCCACCCCTCCTCTCTGGTCATGCTCATATGTCATATATTGTCATCTATTGGAAGCAATGGAAGGACTAGGGACGTTCTAGGGTGTTCAAAGCCATCTCGTTCTATAATATAGTCGTCCCTTTTTAAAGGGTAATTTTGTTCCATTTTGTTAAATTTGGTCCAAATTCTAATAAAGAAATGAATCTGACCACAACGCTGATATGCTAACCGTATACACCATATGGGTGGATGCAGAACTCGGCATGCAGAGTAATCCATCAAAACATCTCTCCTTCCATCCATGTACTTTATGCAGAAACTTCTCGTTGTTTTATTTGATTCAAACATTGTTCTGAATCTTAAACACCAATTATTTCTAATATCAGCTTTATTAGCGAGCAATAATGGCTGTAGGCAGATACACCAAGCTTATGGGCTTTTTTTTCCTCCAGTCTGGAGTCTCAGTTGAAATCCCGCGAGATGTAAGCCCACGAGGTTCTCTTGTTTTCATCATTCATTTTTATTTAATGAACCAACCGTGCACGTCCACAACACAAACGGCAAAGAATGGAATTATCATGTCGCACTTGAATTACTTTCCTCTCTCCAGTCTACCTTTGAGTAGCTCAAGGACCCTAACCGCGGTCTAGATTTGATTAAAATCCGCGGCGGTTTTTTACATAGTGCTGTTGGGCTAGTCATGCTTGTGGCGTTTGACGACTCCAGAATACGCCCGTGGTTGGAGACGCTCTTTTCAAAACATTTGTCACGAGAATGTGTAGGCGATTCCAGTGCTAAATATAGTTCCCAACTCGCGGCGCAATTTATATAATCATGTTATCACATTTTCTTCATTTTTAATATCTACTATGCAACATCCATGCCTTGTCCAATATCCCCGGGCAAATATCTTAAGCGACGACAAACATCACGACATTAATAGTAGTTTTATATGATTCCGAGTTTATCATTATGATCCTTTCGACACAACACTGTTCGTTACACAGATGGACCACGAGGTCTTGGCGGACTAGAAGCCAGAACATTGTCCAGCCCCTCGGTAGAGCTGAGTCCTGTACTATGAGCCGTGCTGCTAGCTCGACTGGTGTTGCCATGTTCCGTGGGTAACAGAGACCGGCAACCCTCCGCGAGTCCAGTAAGGCCAAACTTTTGTGCGGCTCTCATGACCTTCTCCGCCTCTCGTTCAGCGACCAGGACTTTGCCCAAGTACATAAACGTCATCAGTTTTTGCATCACTTCTGCCGAAACCTTCTTGATATGAATGTCCATAACTGTTCTCTCTTGGCCCAGCTCTTCAGCGGCGAAGAGTCCGGCTAGATGGTCGCTGGCCGCTTCTATTACGACCCGATGACACGGGAAGCATTTGGTCCGTGTATGCAGCACGGCATCGATAAGCCTGCCTTCTTTTCGGAGGAAATTACACTGACGCATTGCACGTGAGGCGTGCTTGGAGTCATGAAACACAAATCTTGTTGGGATCTCAATGGAGCATACGCTTGTGCCAGGGCTGGAGCGGAAACTCTCTGATCCGCTGCTGTCTCCCCCTGCGAGCCCATCGGCATCAGGTAGACGCGGTCTGTTGGTGCTCACCGGGGATGGAATGCCGACTACACTCGGGGAGAGTGCCTTGTTGTCGGACGCCTCGTGTACGCTGTCTTCAAGTGCAGAATGATCGGCATCAGAAATGGACATTCGCCCAGTGGATCCAAACGATGTATCCCTTGGATCTAGATCGGAGGACGAATCACGGTCAGCAGCTGCGGCGATAGCGATTGGAGTGGTCCGACGAGGAGTGGAAGTTTTAATGGGAGGGGTTACGGGTGGTGTGAGCGGAGGAGACATGGGTGGCGGCGGCGGAGGAGCGTTCGTAATTCGCGGCGGTGGTGTGGAGCTATGAGACCGATCACGAAGACGTGTGCCGGGGTGAACACCGCCCGCAGCTCCAATCCCAACAGGTAAGGACCCATTAGCAGTAGGTCCACCCACAGCAGCTCCTTCTATGTTTTCGCGTTGTCGACTGCTCGACCTAGGTCTTGTCTTTCTCCGAGAACGTCGTTCAAGCTCTGCGATACATGCGTCCTTGACGGATACGAATCCAAATAGAGTAGCAGCCTCTAACAAAGTCTTGATTCTGTCCCGTCCAACTGTTACCACGGACGTGTAAGCGTAATCCACCAAGGCACGTACAACTTGCATATCTACGCCACTCATCTTAATAATCTCCTGGCGTGCCGTTGGTCCTGTGTGCGCCAACATGTCGCCGAAATACTGGCTACTCGCCGCTAGCACAATCCGATGACACCGTATATCACCTTGCGGGAAATTCAAAATTAAGTCCACGTGTCGATTGTCTTCCCGAAACTCGGCTAGTTTTTGTAGCATGGCGCCAGCACGCGGGGCGGCACGCGAGTCCGTGCTACCCGAGCTGTTCGTAGAGGTACTGGAAAGAGCCCCTGGTGATGTTGGTCGTCGATTATTCCGTCGGTGTGAGCTCAGGGGAGGCGAGAGTACCCCGCCTGAAGAGTTTCCGCCACCCGATGAACCCGGAGGAGTAGATGCTGTGCTTGAAGGCCGAGTACTTCGGTAACCACGTCTGGTGATGCTGGAACTGCCGTGGACGGGTGATACTGGGGTTGATTTTGAGAGACGTTCGTGAAGAATTCTACCGGTGCCTGATCTTGATGGAGACCGGCTGTCCATAGTCGCTGCACTGTGCCTGGGCGCCCGGGACTTCCCGATACTGGGTCGTCTAGACATACCTCACCTGAAAAACACAGAAAACAACATATTTAAGAAAGTAGATATATAATATACCGTTTATACATTCAATTTTTTTTTAAATTTTCATTCGTGCTCTATCTTCAAAGTGACCTGACGAGAATACAGGTTGAAACAAACAGCAGAACTGTACGCATTGGAATCGAACCATCAATGGATCTCTAGGTCGACGCGCCGTCCGTTTAAGCTTACTTGAGAACTTATACGATATAAGTTGCTCTTCAAATGCTAACTCAGCTATCGTAGCTCAATGGATAGAGCATCAGTCTTAAGATCTTAAATATCAAGGTCCGACTGCTGTAGAGCGCAGCGTTTATATATTTGTATTTGTAGCCTATGTGAATGAAGTTTCTAGTCGAGAATAAACGAGATCAAAGGATGTGGACTTGGTGCATTGCGTATTGATATTGAAATGTCAAAAAGGTGGTCATAAAATGACGTTACAGAAGAGGTGGCTCATTTTCAGACACATGATGAGTGCCGTTATGCAAGAGCTCCCCGCCCCCACGCTGCATTTCCTATCAAATTGAGCACCCTTCGCATAAAGACTTACTAACGGTAACAACATGTTTATTTAGATTATGCATTACTGGTTATCTTCGGAGGAGATAGATACATGGCATTACAGTGAAATACTCCGGTAAATACCAAGATTTTCATTGTTATCATTACATTTGTTATCTATACATTTTTCGCAGCCGGCTACTATCACATTGATTTTTTCTCTCTGAAATGCTGTATAGTGTGTAAACACATGTATAGGTTCCAGATTCTACAATCAGTGTTGTTCAAGTTCAAGTGCAGGTATTTTAAACTGTTTGACACAACCATTTGTTTGCAGCTGGCAACTATCAGATTGATTTGTTCTCAAATGCTGTAGGTTGTACGGTCTCAGAGACAGTGTTGTTATAGTTCAAGTGAAGGCTTTATAAACTGTTAGGACATGAAAATGTTATGGGTTCAATCTCTCTTAAATAAAAAGATTGAAAAGTCAATCTTAAAGATTGTGCTGAGCATGAGGGAAGGATCTTAAAAGATTGAAAATATTCAATCTCATTTGAAAATATTCAATCTAATAGAGTGAAATTTCAATATATCGGACTGAAATTTTACTCTATTAGACTGAACATTTTCAACCTATTAGATTGAACATTTTCAATCTTCTAAGATCCTTCCCTCAGCACAATCTTTAAGATTGACTTTTCAATCTTTTGATTTAAGTGAGTGGGTGTTTTTGGGAGGCTTGTAAGATCGAAAAAGTCTTGGGCTCAAGGACTTCCATTCCATAGCAGCCATGCGAGACAGTCGCACTATGTATGTGGAATGTAAGTACTATAACTTCTATACACTCTTAGAACAGTAGCTTACAACGTTTTATGAAAATAGATATATTACCCATAAGGCTATAATGATAATAAAGAGCTCAACAAAAGAAAGTCATACACTTTGTTTATGTCCTAAAGAGTGACTTACAAATATTGTTTTGACCAGACAAGCTATACAGCTAGACATTTTGATGAATCTTTTTGGCACAAACTAGTACCAAAATTGCCACAAAACAACAAGGATAAGCCATAATTAGCACCATTTAAAGAAATTCCGTAACGTTTTCAAAATTCGCATTTTCATCACAATTAGCCAACTAATTTGACATTATTTTATCGTTTGAATTGTTCTATTCCGTAACATATTTAGGAAGTAACGATGGGTGTAATTTTTTTGAGACACCCTGTATTATAGGTAATACTATTTAAGCTGGGGAAAGCTGTGATAGAGTATATGGAAACGACCCCTTATGGCATATTGTAAACAAGAGCCATGTTTTATCAAAAAGATTCAAAATCCAGTATTTTGCCTTTATAACATGATTATAACTTAGAACATAAACTCACCATCTTAGCATTTCAAATGGCTGCCCACTCGGCATTGGTAGTAAATATTAAGCATAAGTACAATATCATATAGGCCTACGACATCATAGATATAGGAAACTCAGATATAAAAGTCTATGTATAATAATTATATATTCCAATCCACTATTTCCGCGGTCATGAACCGACCATCGCATGTATACTGCCAACTGCTGCTATACTCACGATTTGAGAGTCATGTTTTGATCGTTTATTATGATAGAGATATGACCGAAATGTGTAAAAGTGTGATATTTTGCACCCTCGCTCAAAGGTCAAAGGCGAAGCATAAAGCACGCACGATTTCATAACTTATATTCATATATCCGATGCATACTGTCAGATTGTATCATTTATAAATAGGCTATAAGCTTATCAATGAATATAATCCGTAAATCATATTTGTCATGGACGTCAATCGCCATTAAAGCAGCATTAATTATATAGCATACAAATAACGTGTCAGTTATTTCAGCGGATCAATGACTCAATTCACAATTAGGGGCCACAGGCTAGTGGTGTGGTGAGGGGGGGGGGGGGGGGGGGGGGGGGGGGGGGGGGGAGGGGGGGGTGAGGGGTGGGTGGTTAGGGGGATGTGGGGTGGGAGGGTGCAGTTCATTGGGCTCAAGTGCTCCGACAGCAGAGTGGCTATATCTTTGCTAGACGTCCCGTACGGAATAAAACGTTTAGCATACTACTAGTACTACAACACATTTTAATTGTTATAATGATAATAATAATAATAATGGCATTGATAATGCGCCGTCAATCTAGCAAACATATAAAACCAAAATACAAATTAACATGAAAAATACATAAACAAGGATGATTTGCATATACATGTATAGTATATACAAAGAAATCAATTATAAACTGAGTCAAATAATCTTGTTTTTAACAAGTTCTTAAAAGAGTCAAGTGAATCACAGCATCGTAAATTATAAGGTAGTGAGTTCCAGCATATGGTTCCAGAGAGTTGGTGCAGCAAGAGCATGCGCACATCAGTTACGGGACGTCTAGCAAGACATGTACTCTAAGCTTCTTTTTAACACAACCTAAGGTAAAAATGTCCCTCATATGATTATTTAGGCCTGCACATGCTATACAGTGGCATGGTAGAGCCAGGACGTTTTTGTTTGAAATATGCTTACACCAGAGGGGGGAAAATTATCATATGCGCTTCTTATCACCAATACATTTCAGAACCGTAGGACTATTTTGATAATTGATTTTGATAACACTTGTAATTACGGTTAGGCCTACATAGCTTGATTGACAGGCAATAAAAATCTATATCTATTTGTGTCCCGTCTAATTACAAACTGCTCATCACGGAGTTGAATTGACTTGGTTTAAATATTAACACTTTCCATGCACGCGGCTATTAGTTTATACATACACTGGGAAAACCTTCGCTGAGACCCAAGCATTAGCACATGACCGAGTCAGATGGAGGGAGGTGGTGAAATCCAGCATGCAGTGCCCCTACGACCCAGGAGGGTTGTGGGAGCGGTAAGACACTAACAGATTTGTCAGAAACCATTCTCAACTTTCAAGGTCTATCTCAAGGATTACTGAACCGACACTACGCATGTTTGTACTTATGTTAATGCATTTGTCATGGTGATTCCAAATATGGTGACGAAATTCAATAATGTTGACATTTTTTGAAACATTTTAGGAAATTTTGAAATGTCGTCTGCAGACGCCTTCCGCGAGGAAAGTGTTATTGTGTTAAAAGCACCAGAAATCTGCTTTTGAACTTAAAAGTTCAAAAGCAGTTCAAGCATACTCCCATGGATCAAGTCACCAAGCATATTTTTAAAAACCGGGTTGGTTGTTATTAAACATATATTGCCATGTAAAAAGATGACATTTTGTGTAGAAAAGATATATTAATTTGGGATCAGCATAATTGTATTGAATTTGGAGATTCGCTATTTCAACAGGGAGCATTTTTTTCTTTCAAATGCCGACTTTTACTATGCGTATATGCACCTCAATGAAACGATCCTTCATACCGTCGCGAAATGTGTAAGTCGCGCTACTGTACAGTACTAATAGCCTATAGGAGCATATACATGTACATAATTATTTGAGTGCTTTGAACTTTAGACCATTGTAGAGTCATGTAGGCCTATAACTCAAATTGTGAAATAAAACATTATTTATTGGACACCTCTGCATGTAGAATAGCCTAAACCAACACATGCGAAATAAATTGGTCCATGTCGGGTCATGCACTTGTAATATAAAATGTGATGCTATCTACGGTAGATAGCAATTCATTAGAGTGTGTTTATGTAGCTTAAGCGACGAAAAATACTAGACTGGGTCCCCGCGTCCCTCTATATGGCCGCCATCTTTAAAAATGGCGGACCAAACATTTGAGCTCGCAGTGGCCGTGTGAAAAATAGGAAGACATGAGGATCGAGTCTAGAAAAATACACCACTTTTCTTCTACGAGCTCGACTGACCCATTTGTTTCCGAATTTTCAACAACAACAATTTGTTTTGAAAATATTTGTAACATTTGTGCGGATTTTTGGAAAACTCTTTTTGACAATTCTTTTGAAATGTTTGATTTTTTTTGAAAATTCACCAACATTTTTGTTGTCGAAATGTTTGATTTTTGTTGTTGAATTATTATTATTATTATTTATTTTTTTAAATTTTTGTTGTTGAAAATTGCTGAAAATGTACCAAAATGTCCAAAATTGTTTCGTTGCCTTTCCAAGAATGTTTTTGCTATTTCAATTGTTGTCTTGTAAGATTCAGATTATTGGATTCAGAAACATTTCGTTGATTTTTTCCCCTTCAAAGCACTACTTTCTGCATGTGTTTGATTAAAATGCGTCCCAGCACACATAATGTACAGTATGGGTATATCAAATAATATATGTGTTATTAGGCTACGTTAACGTGACCATAATACAATGTATATCACGGTGTGAAAACACATACATGTACTCTCTTGTGCGATGCATGTGTAAAGATTTGTATAATATGTCGAGTTATAAATATTAATGGAGTTCTGTTTTACTGATCATCGCCCGGGATCATCGGTTTATTAATGAGGTCAAATCACATCTTCCAGGTCAAATCACATCTTCCAGTGATTAAGCGGCGGGCGGCTATTTAGGTCAGAAAGGGGTCAAATGTAGATAACGTTCTCTAATATTGGGCAAAGGGGTCAAATGCAGAGAAATGTCTCAATTTTGAATTGTCAAATATACACTGCAAATGTGGTTGGTCAAAAATTGACCAACATGTTGACCAACGTTTAGTCTTATATGAACAATCTAATTTGTTGGTCAAACTTTTGACCAACTGCTTTCATAAAAGTTTTAACCAACAAATGGTTAGAAAGTAACAACACTGTTGGGCTAAATGTTTCACCAATTGTTGGGCAAAGATAATGATTAAACAGTTGGGTAATATTGACCAACTGTTGGTTTTCTGTAAAACATTTGTTGGTCAATGTAATGAAATTATTTAACCATATGTTGGGCACTCTTTTACTTAATGCCAACAGTTGGTCAAAATATTGCGTCTGGTTAGGGTTAGGATTTCCCGGGGGGAGCACTGACATTGGAAAAGGGTATAGGTATGTGCCGCCCTGAAGACCCCCTTTTTCACCCTCTTCTGTTGTAAGTCACAATCATAATACTACATGATATGATTCCATCAAGAACGAGTTCAAGTATTCTGTGAATAATTTAGGCTAATTGCATACCTACAAAAAAAAACGGTACATTTCCTAATGTATTGACAGTAAGCTTACTATAACATTGGTAAGCTTACCGTCATGACCGTAGAAAATGAACATTTTTCAAGCCTGCAATTAGAAAATTATTCACGGAATTCTTGAACTCGTTCTTGATGAAATTATATCATGTATATAGCATAATAATTGTGACTTACCTTTGAAAGTGTCTATTATTTACGGAGGAGGGCCCCAAGACCCCAGCAGACGCGATACCGACATGACTTCCACGTTTGCCGTTCTGATGATGAATGATGAATTCGCAAGCAAACGGTGTGGGAATGATGCCCAACTGTTGGGCAGTTCTAGTTTGCAGTGCGCATGATCAGTCGTCTTTGCCCAACAAATTTGACCAACAATTTTGATTTATTAAAACTTCAAAAGTTTTGACCAGAGTGTTGCGAGTTTTAGTCAAAATAAATGGGCAAAACAAAGGTTTACCCAACTGATGTGATGATATCGGTTTTGTTGGGTAAATCTTGACCAACAAATTAGATAAATGCTTTGCCCAACCGAATGTGTCAAAGATAATGACCAACACATTTGCAGTGTAGATAAAGGTCTCAAATGTTAAGTAAAGGGGTCAAATACAGAGAATGGTCTCAATGTTGATAAAGGGGTCAAATCCAGAGAAAGGTCTCAAATGTTGAACAAAGGGATCAAATGCAGAGAAAGGTCTCAATGTTGATAAAGGGGTCAAATACAGAGAAAGGTCTCAAATGTTGATAAAGGGGTCAAATACAGATAAAGGTCTCAAATGTTGATAAAGTGGTCAAATACAGATCAAGGTCTCAAATGTTGATAAAGGGGTCAAATACAGATAAAGGTCTCAAATGTTGATAAAGTGGTCAAATACAGATAAAGGTCTCAAATGTTGATAAAGGGGTCAAATACAGATAAAGGTCTCAAATGTTGATAAAGTGGTCAAATACAGATAAAGGTCTCAAATGTTGATAAAGGGGTCAAATACAGAGAAAATGGAAACACTCGTTTAACGATCTCAAAAACAATAAATCAAAGCGAGTTTATCTACCCAATGTGATGTGAGTCGTCAAGGCAATGCGGCATTATAAATAAGAAGGGGGGGGGGGGTGCAACTACAATCATAAAAATAATACAACAGGGTCACAGTTTACTCTTGTTTTTAAGTAATATTAATTTGGTTGAGTTTGAGTTGGGGTAACGTGTTGCCCAATAACTTTTGTCCCCATTCGTTGGACTTTTTTGAATGGATTGAGAGAAAAAAATCAATGTTATAGGGGAAAAAAACGTTGTTTCAAAATGACTGAAATGATATACCTTTAATGACATTAAGCGATCTATAACTCGTCTATGTATAACTCGCTGCTTTCACATACTCCCCGCGCGCTGCCTGAGGATGAAATGCATGAAGACATGATCTGATGTTATACATTACGTAAAGTATGACTCATCCGCGCGCTGCCTGAGGATGATATGCATGAAGACATGATCTGATGTTATATACATTACGTAAAGTATGACTCATTGTATATGTCGTATAGTGTTCAATATCCAGACGAAACGGTTTGAAATTAAAATCCGACGGTACATTCAATAAGTTCTACCTCCTTTATAGCATTTTCCCCAAATTGAAGACCCTTAGTACGCCACTGTGCTTCAGGATCAACACATACCAAAATTTACAAGTACCACCATTGAAAAGCATTGAAATGAACATTTTTATTGTACGGGACACCGGGAGATTCAGGGATGACTTATTGAGAAAGAAAATTCATTGGCTGCGCGCCAAGTTCTAGGATGAAGGTAGCATTTATTATACGACCCTCAGCATCTCAGAACGTGAAAGACAGATAATGGAACAAACCTACGCCATAACGATGATAGACGCCTAAGGATCACACTGTGATAAGGGACGCACCATTAGATTTTCAGGGGGGGTGGTAGGAAGTTTTCGGAAGAAAAAAAATTCCCCCTCTATGCAGGCCAAAAAAAAAAAATTCACCCCTGATGAGTAAAAAAAAAAAAAAAAAATTCTACCACCACCCAACTCAATATGAATGGATACATTAAAAAAAAAAAAATTCGCCACCTCCGGCGGCGCAAAAAAAAAAAATTCACCCCTTACGGCTGCAAAAAAAAAAAAAATTCTCCCCCGAACCCAACTTCCTACCCCCCCCCCCTGAAAATCAAATGGTGCGTCCCTAACTAACACTATAAAACAGTGTCATTTCTGCCAAAGTAAGCTTGGTTTTTTTAAATTTAATCTTGAAATGCTGTTTTTGGAAGTAGGCCTACACAACTTCAAGACTTCTGATAACAATTTTATCAACTATGTGGGAGCTATTCCTAAACATTGTATAAGTAAATTAAGGACTATAATCACTCAAATTTGCCATTTCTCTTCGATTCTGAATTAAGAATGCGTAAGGTTATTTAATTTACATGATAAATGGTGTCATTCATAATACTGTATGTGATATGATAATGATATTTGTATAATATACCGTATAGTGCAATTTTCGATGATTCTGATAATTCAAAGCTATTGTATTGTTGCATGAATTAAATGTCACGAACGTGTTGAATCAATTTACAATACAAGTGACTTCTCTATTATAGAATCATGTATGAAATGCAGATATTTGATGAGAAAACGATATATAACATATGTAATGCTATTAAAAGCTAACATAATGGTTATAATTATGTGACACTAACATATTATAACATGTATAATATGTATTTAGGAAAATAAGTATATAAGATGAAAAATTCAAAAACAGACTTGACAAAGCAGACAATAAATAAAATCAGGAAAAGGTTATATCAATCAATCAATCAATCAATCAATCAATCAATCAATCAATCAATCAATCAATCAATCAATCAATCAATCAATCAATCAATCAATCAATCAATCAATCAATCAATCATTCAATCATTCAATCATTCAATCAACACTATTATGCCATGTTATTTCGCATTCGTCATTAACAACCAATCATGAACACTTACCTACCGAAATTATTGATCACTTTAAATGACAGGTATTAAATAACATAGCAAGCGTACATACATCACGTCATCATCTGCTATCTACTGAAGATAGCAAAGCACTCGTGTAAGACAAGCAGAGGTATGTAAACATCTTGCTAAAAGGTTAGGCAACCGAAAACTTTACAATCCACTATAATTCCAACGTTTTTATGAAGCTTTACTTCAAAACAGTAGTGATATGTAGTACGCTCAAGTCGTGCAGCAGTATTTATAATTTAGTTCCCGCGGTTTCAATCCAATATTTACACATGGCAAATATATTCAATCAATTCATCGCTTAGAATTAAATATGTCAATATTTGACTGCGCTATAATTCCACGGGGGGGGGGGGGGGGGGGGGGAGAATCTCATACAATTTGGATACACGTTAAGTTGCTAACACCAACCCTTTTCAGCCTTTATACGTCCTCCAAGGACGTCATTATTATTTGTTTAGATTTCATAAAAATAAGTCCTAACATTTTTAAATGCCTTGCCAGTTTTACTCAAAGATCTCATTTTTGAAGTATTTGCAATTTTGTACCCAAAAGACCAAATGGGGCGGGGTGGGCATTCCCTACTCTCGCCCAAACACCGTCTAGAATTCTCTCTCACCCAAAAGACCCCTGCGTTTTGCACATTCTCTCTCATCGAATTGCCAAGCCGAATCCGCAGTAGCGTAACTAGGGTCTTCGTCTTCAATTGGCGGTGGGTGGGGGGGGGGGGGGGGGGGGGGGGGTGGGGGGGGGGGGGAGGTCATCAGGGGAAAAGCCTTCTGGCAGGGTGGGTGGGAGGTGTATAACCGATTTTTGTTTTTGTATATATACACATAGAGTTTGTCATTTAAATTTCTTTTTTTTTGGGGGGGGGGGGCCTGGCAGGAAATCCCCCTCTATAGTAATACGCCCCTGTATCCGTGTAACGTCTATCCATA